>JAJQQW010000005.1:5040000-5300000 GCA_025583905.1 Ia io | reverse complement strand
CACCCTCCCTCCTTCAGCCCTCCGGTGGCAGAAAGAGGAGGGATGATGGTATGCCATTGGCCTTTGAACAGCACGGGTTTGGACTGCTCAGGTCCACTTATTTATGCCCCCCGAACCCCCCCCCCCAAAAAAAAAAACTGTCCACCCTTGGCTCTGCGGGTTTCACCTCGGAGAGAACCCAGTTTTTTCAAATTCCCAACCTCGGATTCCCAACCTGGGATGAGAATGGCTTCCCCCCCCCCCCCCCCACTTTTTTTTTATTTAGGTATTATATGTGTACATATCTTACCATTGTCCCCGAGAACGGCTTTTTTGATCTGTACTGGGTTGCATGCAAAATGCTAAGAGGCTTCTGTATAGTTAAGTTTCTGGCGAGTCAAAACTTATATGTAGACTTTCAACTGTGCAGAGTCGGCATCCCTACTCCTGTGTTGCTCAAGGGTCGACTGTATCAAAATAAAAGATGCCCCTAGCACCCCGATGGCAATTGCAAGGGTTTCAGGAGTTCTTTCTGTGTCGGAACCGGAGGCAGAGACCAAATGCATATTTCTACTCTATCACAGCCATTGTAATGTACACACTGCCTATTGATTTAGCCAACTTCACAAAAAGATTGTGTTGAAAGTTGAAATGGAAAGGGTCTGCCATGGGACTGGGTAAGTACGGACGAAGTTTTCTTATCCTGTTGTGAAAAGTGTGCCCGAGACTGAAAAATCAAAAGTAAAAATACAAACATAAACTGTAGATACAAAGGTGTGAACACACACACACACCAGCTAACAGAAGTGAAACTAGTTGTCGGGAAAGAGGGGAAGGAAAGCAAGAACCAAAACAAAGTAGGAGAAATATCTGCTCTTTCATCTAGATTCTAGATGCATATATAACTTGGATGAAATCTTAAGGAAAAATGAGAAAAGGCAATGAGAAGGTTACAAGCAAAAACAGCCAAATTACTCTTCCTTGATTTTAGTAAATGGCAGTGCCTCCTAGAAAAATACACTTTTTTAAAAAAAGAAAGAAAAGGAAAGATGCCTGACTCTTTTCTAAAGCGTAAGTTCCCTGAGCAGAAGTGACTACATTTCCCAATGCCCCGCCTCAGCTGCTCCCAGCTACCTCAGATAATCCCCAATTTTCAAACAATACTTGTTAAGGCTTAAGGGAGGCGTTGCAAGCAGCCACTGCTTGAAGTATCCGTGTCTACACACTTTTCCCTTGCAAGTTTTCAGTGGTGAGTCCAGGATCACAGCATCAGGATCTTTTACAGAAACCAATTTTAAAACGTGTCGGTGCATAACATGTTTTGTGCTGAATTGATCACAAACGCCAAGTCTGAGCTTGTGATAACTCCAGAAATAAGAAAGCAGCATGGGGAGATTTCCGCGGCATTTATTTCTATTTATAACATAGATCCTGTCAGCTTTTGAAGAGGATGAGGGGCAGCTTCCGATAAAAGTTGTGCACAACAAGGTTGCTGAGATGGGAAGAGAGAATTGAAAACCCACGCAGGAGGAGGAAGGAGCGGAGAAGGTGACAAAACCCCAGCGACTCCAGGCTAAACGCTGGGCCCAGCTTTCTGGTCGCTAAAGCAGGATGGAAACTGGACGCCTTGCAGGCCCCCGTGCTGAAGGAAACGAAGAGGCAGAGGCCAACTCAACATGCCCATACCCGCTCGCTTGAGTCTCCTGAAGAGCTGGGCCTGGGCCTGGGTAGGATCCCCAGGACTGACGCCTGTCCTGACGTCTGAAGGGGTGTCTGCAGGGCCTGGCGCAGAGCATCCAAACCCGGGGACACTGAACCCTCTGCCTCGACCTCCTGCCAGCCAAGAGGTCGGGAAGACGGCCCCCAGGTTGGAGTAAAGGTCCCTTTGCTGAAGCACAGGATCCTGTCTTGCTTTTGCAGGGGTTTCTGTGGGAGGAGGGGGAGGACCTGGAAGATGAGGAGGTGGAGCAAGTCTGGGCGAGGCAGAAACAGGGCGGTGCAGCATCGCTGCGGGGCAACCTCAGGATGAAGCAAAGTGGGAAACGGAGAGGAGAGGGGGCAGCGGGGGCGGGGAGCATGCGTGCCCCGGGCCGCACTGGAGGTGCCTTCTATGTGGCTGGGGTGCGCCCAAGTAACCAGGGGGTTTGGTATGATTTCTGGGGCAGACCAAACACACGCAGGTACTTAGAGATCCAGGCCCCTGGGGCCCCACTTAGCACAGGAATTGACCGCGCCTGCCCTGTCCCCGTGTCACCGACCACCATCGGACAAGACCCCTGACCAGCGCGGGTGGCCTCGCTCTCGGGCCCCCCAGCAGCTGCTGTGAGCGGATGATTCAGAAGTTTGGAGCCACAGAGAATCAGGTCGCTGCACCCGATGAGCATGGCTCAGCACCCAGCGACTCTCGGCCTGTTGTGTACTTAAGGGGAGCTGGTTTCATTCTCGTTCTTTAAGCCCGGACACAGAGTGTGGCTTCACACATGGGGGCCGGAAGGGATGCTATTGATCTCCCGCCGAACCTTCCTGAGAGCTCCCGCCGTCTCGGGCAGACAAGCCCAGGACAACCGCTGGACGGGACAGAGGCCTTGCCATGCTGAGTAGTTAAACGGTGACGGCGCTCAGCTCGGTGACTTAGGGACTGTGCGATCGGAGGAGGTCGTGCTGCCGCTGACAGCAAAGGCACAGGCGGGTGGATTAGGCAGAAGGACTGGACTTCCTTTGAGGGCACAGTAGGTTCACAGGGGCTGGGTGGTGGGTTGACTTCTGTCTGGTTTCTTCAACCAACAGCCGGTGCCCAGGGGAGCCAAGCCCTTGTGATCCCCGTGCCCTTCCCACACCTCCTCTCAGAGAAGAACTTCAGAGAGGGTTCTCCCTACAAAATAGAACTCTCCGCCCCAGGTGAGGAAGGAGCCTCATTCCTGGAGGGCATCGCCCAACACAACCAAAGGGACGAGTGTGGCCTTCACAGATCATGTGGGCAGTGACGGGTTCCTCGGAGGGCCTGTGTTTAGCGATCTGGGAGCCTGACCAGGCCCCACACCGGGAGACGGCTGTCTCCTCGGCGGGACACCAGATGGCCCTGAGTGGTGTGTGCTTCTGTGGATCTTCATTTTATCTGCTCCTTCCTGCCCAGGAGGTCCGAGCTGGTGAGCGCATTACAATCTTGCTTGAATTTTTAATCTTTGGACTATCTAGCTATAGGCCTGGGGGTTGGAAACGCCTGGGAATCCAGGACGCACCTGAGAAACGAGGTTCTCATCATTCTGATGGGGTTATTTTCTGGAGTTTGGTGGTGAGGGAAATGTGGCCAGCGTGGGAGAGCGGTAATTCAGTTTCACCAGGAGCAGGAGGGCTGCGGACCTGGACCCCACTCGGAGCCTGGGGGGTAGAAGGTGAGTTTGGGGAGTGGTTTCAGACAAGCAGGTAGCAGGGGTCCCATAAACGCGCCACGCGTCCTGTTTGCCAGATTCTGCTTCTTAGGAGAGTCCATTCGAGCGGCTTCCCCCGGTCTGGCATGAGGAACTCCTCCACTCTCTCCTGCCTACTTCCGCCATTTTTCTCTTTTTCAGTAAGTGCTCGTGCCTCACCAATGGGTCTGACCCAAATCACTCGCGGATGCTGGGGCAGCAGAGTTGAAACTGTCCCTGTGTGCGTCCTGTGTCACTGCTGGTCTACTTTTCTCCAACACAGACACCTGCCATCAGACAAGATGTGCCCCGCCTCCCTCGTTGTTAGACAAGCGGCACTGCTCGCAGGAGGCGCTTGCTTCCCTCTCTGGGCTCAGAATCGCAGCCTCTGACCATCCTGGCAACACCACCAGAGACCCGCATGCTCGACGTGTCCAGTGACTCCTGGCAGAAAGGAAAAAGCCCCACTGAACACGATAAACACTATCAAAATGTGTGTTCTGCTACTTTTCATGAGAAATTTGTTTGGAGAAATTTTTTTCTAAATTTTACCTAGCTGATTTTCATTTGTACTTAACTATTTGTTTTACATTTAGGGAAAATACATGAAAAGGAGGTGAAATATACAACATTTTCCAGGAACCAAACTTAGGAGATTAAATTTTGCCCCAAGTGAAACAGCTAAATAGTGGATTTTAATTACTTTTGTCCCCATGGGCTTCCCCCCACCCTAGTTTCTTACATTTTCCCCTTAGGTTGCAATGATTAATTTGCAAGTTGAGTCCCTTACTAGCCTTGGAACGAGGCAGAGTGTATGGCGGGCATGATCAGGCACCACCTTGTAGCTGAGCCGGGGAAGAAAGGCTTCCCCCCAGGTCGGTGGCGTCAGCGAGAGGGAGTGAGGGTCCCTGGGGCAGCGCCTCCACTCTGCTGGGCCCGGGCAGCCTCCCTCCCTGTCATTAGACCCCGTGCTTCCGGTGCGGGCAGGCTGCTCGGCGTCTTTCAAGGCAGTTCCCATGCCCTATTTTCCATTCCCAGGTTGTTCAGAAACCACAGTTTTTTGACTGAAAGTAAGCAGCCTATGGATCCATTTTTACAGGGCAGCAATCACAAGGCACATGGTGTTTCTTCTTGAATAAATCCCGAGGCCTCGGGAGTCCCCCCCTCTCTGCCCACCGTGTCTCCTCTATCTCGCTTTCTCTAACAGCTCTTTTGGGGGCCGAGAGTCTAAATATAAAGCGTAACGCTCAACTGTGTAAGCGGCATTCCTACTGAAAGCTGCCTTCGTGTTGGCTTAGCATGGAACGGAAATGGCTCGTGTTATGCAGCCTTTAAAAAGTCTCTAGTGCTCAGCCCCCATGAAATGGATTGCTTATGGGGAGATAATGTCTGTTCTATTCCTTTTTAAGTCTGTGAAAAATGTCATCCTGGTTAATAGGGTGATTAAAACTCTTTATGCTCCAGGAGATAAATGTGATTATGTTTGTCATACTCTACCCGAGATAAAGACAGCAGAGGCAAACTTGAAATTCCATAACATTTCCTCTTCCATAGCCAGGGACATTCAGAACTCAATACACAGATGGTACTTCACATAAAGAATAACATTATCTGTGAAACATTTTTCCTTTCCATTAACCAATTTAACAATATGCCTCTGGTACAAAGGAGTAGACAAATGACTCCATCTTCTGATATCTGAGCCCTGGGTGCAGAAAAATGCCACAGTCGGCACACTGATTGTTTTCTTTTCCATTTCACCTCGGTTACTTCCTCTTGGCTTTCAAAATGCAACCAGAGCCTGAGCTTGATGCCAATTCTAGGGACTCTGTCCCCGTCAAACTTCCCTCAGCAGGTGACTCACGATCATTATGTGATCCCTGCCATCCCTCAGGGACCACGATATATGTGCAAGGGGTTCTGTAAACAGTAGGCATGCCACACAAGATGTATTCAGACATTCATTCCTCCAGGCCTCCCTCGGTGCACCCGTGGGGACAGAGTGCACCCCACAACCCTGGCGCCCTCCCAGGGCTAGGCTGCCATCGGCGCCAGCAGTGGGCGCTGTCCCACGTTTCCAAGGCCCTGCGTGGAGTTTCTACCCTAACGGAGCTTACAAGGCAGGAACCTATTAAATAGAATCAGGATTGATAATGCTTTTCCCTTTCATTATCCCAGACAAGCTAGAAATTCTCCTTTTCTCCCACTCGGTGGAGGGCTTTTAAAAAATCAATAGCTATTCTCCACCTAAGAAAAATAAAAACCTAGATTCTAGCTGTAAGTAGTTGTAGGGAGCTCCCATTCTATTAGGGGAACCTAGGTCGGTGGCATCAGACTCAGACTAAGAATGTGGACAAAAGCCTGTTCAATTAGGCTCCAGCCTTTCTCCCCTTCATTCATTTCTGCTCGTGTTGAGGGAGGTCATCGAGAAGACGTGGCTGCTGGTTGGCCTGAGAGTTGGACGCAGGCAAAGGAGGCTCCCCGCTTTCCCCGTCCTGGGATGTGTGCTCTGCTTGCCCTCCTGGCTCCCAGGAGCTCCTGCAAGGACACAGCCTTGAGACAGAAATGTGACTGAGTCCACTTAGGGCCTCTACATAAACTGTTAAGATTTGGAGGACAAATTGTGGAAAACTACTCAGTCTGTGGCAGCCCAATACCAGCCTCGTAAGCCTGCCTCCTGCCCTCTGGAGGCGTGCCTCTTTCTTTTGCTCTCCCTGCCCCGAGAAAGGGGCTGGTTTCAGATTCCACTTGGGAAGCTCCCAGGAGGTTGTGAAGCAACAGCTAGAAATCTTTCCTTCGCTGAGATGTAGTTAAAAATGAAAGACGGGTGAAGAGTTTTTGCTGCTCCATGTACTCTGATCAACTTCACAATCCTTTCTGTTTAGTCTGGGATTTCTAACAGGTTACAGATGGATCCCAGAATTATTAATAATGCAGCACTTTTAATAAGGTGACGTGGTCCAGAGAAAAATGTAATGTTATACACTTGACATTTCACTTAAAAATTTCCTTAGGACTAAAAGATTTCATTATAACAGATTAATTTCAAATATACTTTATTAAACCTGATTGCTAATGAAAGCCTAAGCAATGATAAAGAAACTGGACAACTGATATTCAACCGGAGATTATTTTTCCAGAAATATTGACATATCCTTTTTCTTTAAAATTTTTAAATCTCCAGTAAAAAATAATTGCAATTAGACATTATTCTGTTTTCTGTAAGAGCTCGTGGAGGACAGAAAAGGGTTGGGTGTGTATATAAGAATTTGCCAGTTTCATCAGCAAGGCAGTACTAAATAATTAATATTGAGACTTAACACTCAGATAATTTCCTGGTTAAAAATACTTGTTAAGATAGGTGATAACTGGGCAATTTTTACATTGACAACTGAGACAAAACTACAAACAGTCAGTTAATGTTTAGGAACCCGGAACCAATTTCTCAAAATACTATGTTTAATACCCATGATGTCCTTACCCTGATTTAAACACAGCTGTACCTTTTCAAGTTATCGTAATCTGTCGCTGGCTTCTTGCTCAACGTGAGCACTTACAGGATGCAGGTGAGCTGTCAGGTACATAAGGAGCACGGGCGGATCAGACTGGCTCCGAGGGGCAGCGCCCAGCTGCCCAGGCTCAGGGCCTCCCGGCCGTCACTGCAGGGTCTGCGGTAGGAGCGAGTGTCCAGGTCCCAACAGCCACGACTGACAGGAAAGACTGTTGAACCTCATCCAATTAGGGACATCGCGGTACTGCTGCTGTTAGGATCTGTTGTCAGCATTTTCTATCTCAGGCTGTTATAAACTCTTTTTCAGGTACAGAACTTGCCTTCAACTGTTACAGTCATATACAGAAGTACTTCCCCGGGATCTCCTCCATATAGAGAAGTTATCCATATCATCATTGTAAACCGTCTTCCTAACTTCGGGAAAAATTTATCCTCCCCCCCCCCCCCCAACACGATACACATGAGCACGCACTCGCCACGTGAAGTTTACAGCAAAGCGCGGGACAGTGTGAACACACCGACCGTGTCCACCCGCAGGGTCGGACCACACTGGCGCGTCTTCCCGAGGAGAAATCAATGAGTCCCTTGGCTGCCCGGTGTATCCGAAGCCACTCTCTGTAACAGCCGTTTGGAATTCACCCGCCATGCTCCTCTCATTTGGATTTCAATGCTTCCTCCCACTCCACAGCAGGTTGGGAGTTCTTGGGAATTGCTGGAAATATCGATTGCATTTTGCTTCGAAAGTCTTTCATCTAAAAGAAAGAAGTTCATCATCAAATTTTAAAAGGGAAAGAGCCACAATTAGAGGACGCAGCTGTCGGTGGGAGGGTACTTCACTGCTCGAGGCACAGAGCCGATGAAGACCAATGAAAGGTAAGAAACCATCCCAGCTCCTCGGAAGACAATGAGGTACACCTGTTTTCTCCTAAGTATAAACCTTTTGGGCCTTTAATAACATAAAACTCCACTCTGACTCTGGACAGCACCAGGCTCGCCACTGTCCACCTGCCTGACAGGGACTCCCCAGGAGGAAGGGGTGCATTGCTGGCTTTCACAGGTAAAGAGCAGCCGAGAGCCAGAGTTGTCCACTGAATCCATGAAAACACTCAAGTCGGTCCCAGTTAGAAGAATTTTAGAGCCAGAGAGGAGTGGAGAGAAGAAACTTGGTAGGGAGTTAATAGAATGGATCAGTGAATGGCAGGTAAACTGGATGTTTGTATGTGCCTGTGTTGGAAAATCTAGGCGGGGGTTTACCAGGGGAGGTTGATTTGGAATCTGGGAGCTGGAAAAGGGAAGTGGAAGATTTTAATTCCAGGGTCAACCTGGGGCACCTGGCTCCACCTACAGGGCCCACCACCCTCAGGGCGGGGGGTGTGGGGGAGGGGCGGGAGACACTCATTTATGGGAGCTGGATAAGTTTTATATTACAGAGTACTAGCTACATGCCCTTTGGTTCATTCCTTTGTATCTGCATGGTCCCGCTATGGGGATATTTCATCAGCCACACCCCTACAGCCCAAGGCTGCAGATCTCCCCATGGGGTGTGTGAGGCGCCTGGGGCTCAGCAACCTGCACTCATTTTGTTGTTATCTTGAGAGTCAGCTAACTTCTTTGTATGGTGATGCTTACTTATTCCATTGGAACCTGAATCCTTACTTGGCTTCCAAATGCAGGGGGTGTATCTTGTGTGGGACCTGTCAATGCCTGGGCACGGCTGTTAGCCCCACAGGCTCTGACAGGCCTCTCCGTGCAAACCCAAGCCCAATGCCTGGGAAAGCTGCTTATGCTGAGCAGTCGTCTCCAGGTGTGTGGATGGAGGTAACTGCCTGCTCCCAGGGTTGCGAGGAGTGAGAGAATACATATAAAGCACAGCACCGAACACTTGGTAAGTGCTCAATACAATTAGCTACTGCCGTTACAGCGTCATCAAAATACATGTGCTGTGTTCCAAGAACAAAGCTCATATGGATATAAACATTATGGTATGTTTATTAAAAGTATTTAAAGTTATATGACATTTTGGTTGAAGTATTGACACTAGAAGGTACATAAGGCTATCCATTATAGTGGTCCATGGCGACCGTGTCAGTGTCGGGTCCGAGACATTCATCTTGAAAACGCCCATGTCCAGGGGATGCCGCACCCCTCTTCTGTGCAGCTCCCTCATTTGCACTGTGATGAACCCCCATAAGAGGCTCTGATCAGGGGCAGGACTGCATCCCTGCAGAGGGCCTGAAAGCGTAGGATGTTTTTGGTTGTCACATCACAGGGGATCGCTACTTTCACCTTGGAGGGCATGGGTGCTTCATGTCCAGATGGCCCACAAAAAGGACTGCTTTGTCCAAAATACCACATGCCCCTGCTGAGGAGATGTGCGTTGGCCTCTCTCAGTTGAAAGACAGACAGCTCTCTGGTTTGCAATGTGCTGCCTGGTTCTTTTCCTTCACTTTTCTGGTTGCACATTTGTTACAACTAGGCCTGATGTGAGGGTTTTCAAATGGAGTGTCAGGTAGCCAGCACATGAACAGAATCGTCTACGCTCCACCTTCTCAGTGATCTGGGGCATGGCCAGTTGCTGAGAAGGAGGATGCTGGGAAATGCATCCGGGTCTGGGTAAGAGAGTAAGGGGTGGCTGCCCTACCTCAGCATGGTTCTGTTCCATTTTCTCCTCGTGGCCCGATTTTTTTTCTTTCCTCTCATTTCTCAAGTATTGCATTATTCATGTGTACCCAGGATCCTAAGTGAGTAACTGAACCACTAGAAGGAACCATATCTCAAAAATAGCCCACTAGGGATAGGCTTTGGAGCGAGGTAAAGGGAGGAGGCAAGTGGGATAAGAACACCATTTAGCCCTCCCCTTTGATTTTGCAGCGGTGGAAATGGAAACCCAGAGTCCACATTTCATTACAAACAGGGCCGCAAGTTGCTTTAAACAATGGGACTCCATAGAAGGTTTTAAGGCTTGTATTAGTTATATTGCATGCACAGTAAATGGAAACCTTCAGTTTTCCACCTAGATCCATTTCTGATACGCAGTTCCGAGGAGGTGTAGGCCTCACCAGTGATACTCTTATCACAGCCCAGCAGAACACTCTGCTGCTTTAAAGTGTGCTTGAAACGATTTAGGCTTGGGTACATTTTGACAAACTTGGTTATTAATGTACTGAATTCCATGATCACAATCACAGCCATTGCCATAGAACCATCCTTACTCTATACCCCAAAAGCTTGGTGAAGATGGGGCATGCTGGGAACTAGTGTCTCCATCCAGCAACTCAGTTTTACTCCAAACTCTGGAATCTGCTCCCTGAGCAGGGAGAATTTTCCGTGGCTCTGGCTCGGAGGGCTCCCTTCTGAGCATGGCTGCCGCGCACTGCACAGTCCAGGTGCTCGCCACAGACGATGGCACTCCCTAGGGCAGTGATGGCGAACCTATGACACGTGTGTCAGCACTGACACGCGTAGCCATTTCTGGTGACATGCGGCCGCCTCAGCGGCCGCATGCCGAGGATGAAACAGTTGCGAAATAAAGTTTTTTCCTCAAAGTGACACACTACCCGAGTTATGCTCAGTTTTTTGGCGAAGTTTGACACACCAAGCTCAAAAGGTTGCCCATCACTGCCCTAGGGCCTAGGCATTGAGCCCGCTGCTCCGAGAACTGCCCTCTGAGGTCCCAGTGTTTGTGCTGGGCTCTAACATTATCAGAAAGGACAATGTCCGAGGCAGCAGTTCTCAAATGGAGTGTCATGACAACTGGTAATTTGTCACTAATCTGGACGTTCTGAAGACTAGATACAATAGACTTTTTAGACATTAGAACAGATTCAAGACTACATCTCTAATAATGTCACTCTCACATTTCAGTAGCTTCCGGAAGGGCCAGGAGTGGACATGGGCTGTGCTGTGTATTTACCATGCATGTCCTGGTGGGGGAAACCAATGTGAAAACTTTCAGTCTAAAATGTGGTATGCTGCCCTAGCTGGTTTGGCTCAGTGGATAGAGCGTCAGCCTGAGGACTGAAGGGTCCCGGGTTCAATTCCGGTCAAGGGCACATGCCCGGGTTGCGGGCTCGATCCCCAGTAGAGGGCATGCAGGTGGCAGCCAATCAATGATTCTCTCATCATTGATGTTTCTATATCTCTCTCTGCCTCTCATTTCCTCTCTAAAATCAATAAAAATATTTTAACCGTTTGCACTCAGATGTCGAGTGTGACTCGACATGGTTAGCATCGGTAGCAGGAATCGAGAAAAAAGCAAGCAAGTGCAAAGGGTTAAAAAATAAAATTAAAAAAATAAAATGTGGTATGCTGAGAAATTACTTAAAAGCTTCAGGATACAAATAAGCCAGTCAGAGAAAGAGAAATACCATATGATATCACTTATATGTGGAACCTAATGAACAAATTAACTGATGAACAAAAGAGAAACAGAGCCATAGATACATGCAACAGTCTGACAGAGGTCAGAGGGAAGAGGGCAGGAGAACTGGATAAAAAGAACTAAAGAAAGGAGACAACAAACATATATGCACAGCCCATGGACACAGACAACAGAGTGGTGACAGCCAGGGGAAGGTGGCGGGGGCTGGGTGGAGGTAGGCGAAGTCGGGGAAATGGTGGACATCTGTAATAGTGTCAACAATAAAAAGAAAGCTTCAGGATATGTCCCTGATTTAAATAATTTCATAAAATCCTTACATTATTGATTCTAATAAATAGTTACTGGGATTAAAAGCTCCAAGTTGTAAAGTGCCTTTGCCATTGACCAGCTTGTTTGCAGGTCGGCCTCAGTGCTGGGGTTAGAATGATGAAAGCTTTATAGGATCAAAGCCTTTGGACATGTCAATAATTACAGCACCAATGGTAATTTTGAAGACCTTGGAAATCCAGCCTCTTCATAAACTAAAACAGAGTAAGACTATAAATGTTACCTTAACAAGAATAATGTCTGCCATCTGGGATCACCTACGAGGCAGGCACTATACCAAGAATCAGGTGATTATGTAGCCTTCACAATTCTATGGGGCAGCAATGAGGACTGTCAGTTTACACGGAGAAACCAGGGACCAGAGAGGTCAACCCATTCATGGTGACATGGTTTATAAGTACAACTGCCTGACTGACGTCCAGAGTTCTTTCTTGACAGTCACTCTGGTTCTGTGACCTGGGAAGACACAGTACCTCTATAGCCTCTACTATGAACTTCACTAAAAATGACTATACATAGATGCCTCTTGCACTGGTGACCATTTTATATAGGATGGCATGTTTACCAAGAGCCTGTACTCATCTACTCATGGATACAGAGGGGTTAGATTTCTCTACCTTTGTTGAAGTTAGGTAACCATGTGACCTGTTCTGGCAGATGAAATGCAATAGAAATGTGTGTCACTTGCGGGATGAAGCATTTAACTACAAGTGTTTGCTTCTCCAGGCCTCTCTTCCCTTTCCGTAGCAAGCATGCAAACCTGTGTTGCCAGATTGGTGCCTGGAAGTCAAGGCAACCTGAGATACTAAGCCAGCTTATGAAGGACAGCTTCCCTGGAGTCGTGTAAACCCACAGTGGATTTTACATGAGACAGAAGTAAACTTTTAAGCTGCATACTTGGAGATTGTTTTTTAGTGCAGCATAACCCAACATATCCTGACATTAATGATGAAGAGAATTATTAAATAGACACGAGACATGCTCTGATGTTGTTCAATAGGACATTAACTTTAGCTGAAACAAGGCCTGGACAAGGAGGGAAGGAACTGTGCAGTTGAGCTTAAAGAACTCTTATAACTATCTGAAACAAATGAACCTGCACTCTGCCCACCTTCAGGATGCTCAGTACATCAATCAGTCCTATTATATGATACTAGAGGCCCGGTGCATGAATTCATGCACCAGTGTGGTCCCTTGGCCTGGCCTGTGGGATCGGGCTGAAACCAGCTCTCCAACATCCCCCAAGGGGTCCCAGATTGTGAGAGGGCCAGGCCAAGGGACCCCACCAGTGCATGATTGGGGCCAGGGAAGGATGTGGGAGGTTGGCCAGCCCGGGAGGGACCATGGGAGGGCTCCAGGGCATGTCTGGCCTGTCTTGCTCAGTCCCAATTGGCTGGACCCCAGCAGCAAGGTAACCTACTGGTCAGAGCATTTGCCCCCTGGTGGTCAGTGCACATCATAGCGAGCAGTTGAGCAGCCTTACCATATCATTAGCATATTATGCTTTGATTGGTTGAACAGCTGACCAGCCGACCGGACACTTAGCATATTAGGCTTTTATTATATAGGATTGCTTCCTAGGGAATCAGAACACTTCTAGATGTTGTCAATGAAATAGTAAGGGAACTCGGATGATAGAGTCATCTTGGGGGGGCAGATCACTGTCCTATATCGACATGATTAAATTCAACTAAGAAGAACTGGTTTAGTTTAGAGAGCAGATGCCGGTACTCTTCACTTTAGCTTAGGCCTGCTGATATCCACATGGGTCCTAAGATATACCATATTATTTATTTACTATCCAATTGCATTAGGAAAGCTAACATGAATACAAAAAATCTCAACTTCCTATTTTCTAAGTTATAGTACTATCATTTAGATAAAGGTCAGACAAGCCCCTTTACTTTCTCCTAAATGCTCACTGTATCACATGTATAAAGTCTAAAATCTGTAGTCAAGTCCATTGATTTAGGAATAAAAATGAAAAGTGTAACTTTTTGAGAAATACAACCCCTGAAGTACTCACTGAAATGGCCAATTTTTATGACAGTGATTGACAACAGGGCACAATTCAAAAGCAAAAGCTTTCCGTTAATGTAAGGAAACTGAGCAACAGGGACGACCCTGGAGAGTGTTAGGGCCAGGGCCACACTGCTGCTAAGACTCAGCCCAATAAGAACAATTTATAACATGCTCCTTGATTTAAGGTGCTAACAGGTCAGGTTCTCAGAGGTAATTCTGAAATGATTTGTCAAGCTTTATTTTTAGTAGCTGCAAAATTTTAGAATGTTTCTCTGCCAAATAAATGACAGTAATTGCACCACCTCTGACTGTCAAGCCTCTTCCTAAAAGCTTTATATTTTACTGCATTAAACACTTCATAACAGCTACCAACCTGATCACTATTATTTTCATAGTTTAACCTCATGATCCTACTTCACTGGCATGAGAGTGCAGAGCACTCACACCACACACACACACACACACACACACACACACACACACGCAGGACTATTTCATGATGTCCTTTTAAAGGCCCTGCGGATAGGCTGTCACAGGAGAATGAAGGCAGCAGATGGCTCCATTACAAAAAGTACTTCTGTACATTTATTTTTTCACTGTAGAGAGTTATAACTTAAAAAATAGTATGTAAAAAATAGTACATAACCTAGTCAGAATGAATTAACATGTACTTAATGAAAATAATAAATTTCTACAACACAATAAACACCTACACCCCACATTCTTTTGGACTAAATGGCAACTACATATAAATTCAAGTAAGTATTGGTATATTAGTGGTAGAAAAAAACACATCTTTGATGCAGTCACTTAGGAACTGCTAAAAACACAAAACCTGGATGTTAAATAACAGAGCTGGGGGGGGGGGCGGCTACATAAATAGGGGAATCAGTCGCTCTACCCCTTTCCTCTTTCCAACTTTTAGGAATCTAAGTTTATTAAAATATTTGACATATACAACCCATAACAACGGTCTCTTCTTCAGAAACTTCCGAGTGGTAGTTTTCACACCTTTAAACCTTGAGGGTCTTCTGAATCTCCCAAAGTGTTTCTGCACTCTTCTTCAGACGAGCCTCTTCCTCGGGGGCCAGCCTGACCTTGATAAGGTCCGTGATCCCATTCTCTCCCAGGACACAAGGAACACTGAGGGACACTTCTTCACTTATGCCATAGAGGCCCTTAATTATGGTGGAAACTGGATGCACTCTTCTAAGGTTCTTCAAAATACTTTCCGCTAAATCGGCTACGGAAAGGCCAATGGCCCAATTAGTATAACCTTTCATTTTAATAATCTGGTAGGCGCTGGCAATCACATCTTTGTGGACATTTTTCCAGTGCTCGGGGTCTTTATCCGTTCCTATGTCTGCGTGCAGATCCTTCAGAAGAACGCCCGCGATGTTCACGCCGCTCCACACTGGGACACTCGAGTCCCCGTGCTCCCCCAGGATCCACCCATGGCAGCTCTCAGGGTGGATGCCGAGCTTCTGGCCCAACAGGAAACGAAAACGGGCAGTGTCCAAGTTACAGCCGCTCCCAATCACGCGGTTTTGGGGGATTCCGCTCAACTTCCAGGTTACATACGTTAAGATATCCACCGGGTTGGAAACAACAATCAGCTTGCACTTAGGACTGTACGTCATGATGTCAGAAATCATTAATTTAAAGATGGCCACATTTCGCTGGACTAGGTTAAGGCGCGTCTCCCCCTTTTCCTGGCGTGCACCTGCTGTGATAATCACAAGGCTCGAGTTGGCAGTGACCTGGTAATCTTTGCTGGAAACAATCGTCGGCATTTTCACGAAAGGACTGCCATGTTGGAGATCCATCACCTCGCCCTTCAGTCTGCCTTCGGCAACATCCACCAAGGCAAGCTCATCGCTCAGGCCTCTCAGCAGGATGCTGATGGCACAGGCCATGCCAACCGACCCGGCTCCTACAATGGAGATTTTATTATGAGGAACGGACTCCGTTGAAGTTAAATTCTTCATCAGCTCACCCTTGACAGTCGCCATCCTAGACACGGGGGTAACAGCGCAAGGACCCCTGAGGGGGATGCCAGCAGGCTGGCGGGGGCCCGGCGCCCCCAGACTCAGGAGACTCGCTCTCGCAGCGCCCACTCTCCGGCTGGCCCAGCAGACTCCCCCAGCCCAGCCCATGGCCGTTCACTCAAAGGGGCGGGGAGAGAAGATGCAGGAAGGCGGCAGGCACGGTGAGGCCTGAAGGAAGGGCTTGTGATCCCTGGCCACCCCCTCAGCCCTGGGCGTGCTACTGCGTCTGCGCGAGGCTGTGGGCCGTTAGACTTCCCCTCCGCGTGCTACTGCGTCTGCGCGAGGCTGTGGGCCGTTAGACAATCCCTGGGCGTGCTACTGCGTCTGCGCGAGGCTGTGGGCCGTTAGACACCCCCTCGGCGTGCTACTGCGTCTGCGCGAGGCTGTGGGCCGTTAGACAATCCCTGGGCGTGCTACTGCGTCTGCGCGAGGCTGTGGGCCGTTAGACTTCCCCTCCGCGTGCTACTGCGTCTGCGCGAGGCTGTGGGCCGTTAGACTTCCCCTCCGCGTGCTACTGCGTCTGCGCGAGGCTGTGGGCCGTTAGACAATCCCTGGGCGTGCTACTGCGTCTGCGCGAGGCTGTGGGCCGTTAGACAATCCCTGGGCGTGCTACTGCGTCTGCGCGAGGCTGTGGGCCGTTAGACACCCCCTCGGCGTGCTACTGCGTCTGCGCGAGGCTGTGGGTAGACACGCCCTCGGCGTGGTACTGCGTCTGCGCAAAGCTAGTTGACGCCTCCTCAAGCTTGCTACTGCGGCCCCAGCTTGTAAGACCTCACGATGGTTTCTACAAAATACTTGTCCTTGAATTCAAGTTTTACAAACACCAATTCTCTTCAATATTTAATGTGTCTAATTGGCCAACTCAGATTTGTATTTTCAGTATGCATGCCAAGCACAAAGGCTCCCATTAAGCACAGATGAAAACCAGGTGACGTTTTCTGAACTGTGAAGTGCCGGAGGAGGAAGGGCCTGTGCAATGTCTCCCAGGGTCCGCTGCACCATTCCTTGCATCCGCAGAAGTGGGGATCCTGTTTCAGTCACATCCAGTTTGAGAACCTTCTGGGAAGGATTCCATTGTCTTTATGCCAGTCACGACCGTGATCCACAACGTGGGGAAGTCACAGGACAACCAGGGTAAGGGGACCGACCACATGAGCTGGTCCAAAACTCACAGGCAGAGGCTGTTGCTTCTTTTTCGTGCCAAAGGGAAGTTTGTGATGGAGAGTCCTGATTAAAAACTATTTCTCAAGTACAAAGGTATAGCCTCTACTAGAATGAAAATATACCATAAATGTCCTTAAAGTGGCAAATTTTAACCCATGCACAAAGATCATTGATTAAAGCAGGAAAATAAAATATGGTTGACCCTTGAACAACAGTTTGAACTGTGCCCACTATAAGGGTTTTCCTCAGTTGACCGCCCCAGTTCACACCTGCATTGTTCAAGGGTCAACTGTATCTGCTAGTACAACAGGGCTCAGTGTGTCTTACCCTCCACTGCATTTCTCTGG
Source organism: Ia io (assembly GCA_025583905.1). Classification (NCBI taxonomy): domain Eukaryota; kingdom Metazoa; phylum Chordata; class Mammalia; order Chiroptera; family Vespertilionidae; genus Ia; species Ia io. The sequence continues at coordinate 5,282,814 of JAJQQW010000005.1, read as the reverse complement.
TTATTCTCATGAACTTCCTTTTCAGTTTCTCAGGACATAAAAACTTTACATCTGATGAAATATAAATCCTAATAAACCCAATAAACTATAAAAGTCCAAATAAAAACAATGGTACTTCCTCCCCACTTATTAACAGAATTATGACCACGTAAAGTTCTCCTTTCCTCCGAAGAGAGCAAGGTGCTCTCTCCTAATGGGGCTCTTGGTACACGCAGCTAGCTCCCTCTCCGTCAGCAAACAAAAAGATTTGTTTTAGAATACCAAACCTTGGCAAAATGAGTATTTTATATCAGGATTTGAAAAGCTATTCTCATTCTTCCTGCCACTGAAATGTAGTCCAAGAAGAGAGGAAAAATAAGCAAAGAAGTTGGTGAGGGGAGGGAACAGTGTGGCAATTAGCAGAGTTCCTGCAAACCTATTTTAGTGTGACCTCATGGCACCTGAGCAGGGACCAGAGAGCCTGTTTAAAAGGTACGATCACAATAAGCTCTGTGACACAAGAAATGGTAAGAGCACCACATATATGATTTCTCTCCACACTGGTGGTTAGATTTTTAGCAATCATTTGTCAAGTTAAAAACTGGAAAATTTTTAACTGATCTTGACTTAATGGTGGCCAGTATTTTAGAGTGATCCTTTTAAAAGACCAACTTTTTGATAGCTATCGTTTCTTTTATTCCAGTTATAACTTGAAATGTTTTAACCTAATGCCTGTTTCCACCTTCTTCCTATAATGACGCCTTTGACCAGTCAAGCCATTTTCTAAGATAAGTGTTCTTGAGGATGAAATTCAAGGACATAAAGACTCTTAGTTAGATGGCTTCTTTCTATAGTAATTTTCTTTGTCGAATGTGAACCTCTTTGGAAATACAATCTCTATGAGAGCTGCCTCTTCAGTTTTCCCCCTTAACCATAACTAAATCAATTTTGAGAAAATAACGCTCTCCAAGATAAAATACCTCAAACAAAGCAGTTTTTTATGTACAATAAGTCTTGAGTTAAGAAGGGAAGAACTAAGGAAGATGCAGAAATGTACATGACCTCCACAGCAAATTTAGGTCTACTCAAAGACGTGGGAAGCCAAATATAACCAGGCAAGCTCCCTACTCCCTAATGACCTTCTGTCTTAGGTGGCTCGTTATTCCTTTTGAATGGAAAACCTAACTTGAATGATCTATTCAAAATGCAGTACAATATTACAGCTGATGGAAGGACTATGCCACAGTACTTTTGGTTACACCACTTAGGAGGAATGAAGCAGGAAATAAAGATGACTACCAAGTCTCTGGACCAAGAATGACCACAACTAAGTCATTCTATTCCCTCCACCCTGACACTCACCCCCATCTCCCCTGCTCTTTTTCTATCGAGGAGTCCCATTCAACAGATACTCCTCGACTTACGATGAGGTTATGTACTGATAAATCTATTATATGTTGAAAATATAAGTGGACAACAGCCCACCAAAAACGTGCTGGAACACATACATTAGTTCCAGCTGGGCAAAGTCATCTCACTGCCACTGTTCAGCATCACAAGAGAGTATTGTACTGTATAGCCCTAGCCCGGGAAAAGGATCAAAATTCAAAATTTAAAGTACAGTTTCTACTGAATGCATTGTCACTTTAGCACCACCATGAAGTCTAACTATCCTAAGTTGCAGATTGTCTATACTCCATCTTCTCCTAACTTTTCTACAATGCCCAAGCAGAATTGACTTTTTAAAATCCTGTACCAAATAAATAAATAAATAAATAAAATCCTGTACCACCAAAGCACTTTGTACCCCTCTCCATGATAGGATTTATCACACACAATTAAGTGTAATCCAAAAGTGATCACCTTTTATGTACCAGCATATCCCTGTCCTCTAGAACTGAGCTTGGTCCATGCATAGGAGCTTAGTAACAATGTGGTAGGAAAGAATAAGTGAATAACTATAAAACTGAGTAACATGAGGCTAGAGACTAAAAGGTGAGAGAGAGATGGAAAGGCATTGAAGAAAGGCAATGAAAACATGCAGGTGTCTGTTTGGGGTTTCTTACCAAGGTTGATGCATAAATTTCAAATGAAGCTATTGATGAGCTAAAGATTTCTTAACTATTCTCAAAGCCAACACCTACCTTTACCAAGTTTGAACATACAAAAAAAAATTAAGAGAAAAGAATGTCTACAGTGCTAGGAACAAGTAAATGCAATGGCAGAGAGAATATTTTTAACCTTTAGAGTTACTTAAAATGTTTTGTTCTTTGGAAAGCTTTAAAAAACAATCTATGCACAAAACTCTCGATTTGCCAAAAAAAAAAAAAAAAAATGTAATGAGAGCAGTGTTAATTAATATTACAAGCTAATCTAAAACAGCCTATAAACTCACCAGCATGTAAGTAGGGCATTATATAAACAATTATTGTAAAATTCTTTGTGATTTGAAAGTCATAAAATGTAAATTGTAGTTTTCAAACAAATTAGTGAGCTGTAATTCTACTGCTCATAGATACTATGTAATCCTTGTGTAGGGATCTTTACAAATCTCAGCACCTGAAAGTATGTTCCTTGGCAGCAGTACTGAGAATGCTGGGAAGGACAAAAGCAGGGCCACAAAGCTTTGTCTCCTGAACAGAATAAAAGTAAACTGTCAAATATAAAAGCACCACTGGGATCGATATCCTGTTTATGGTATTCAAATAGTATAATATGAATAGGCAAGCTCTAATAATTTCCCAAATCTCATTTTTGTTCTTTAAAGGTATATCATCTTACACATAATTTTTGGTGCAGTGCAAAAGAGCCCCTTGTATTAATCATAAAAAAAGGGGAAAAGGGAAGTATTTTAATGTGACACAAAACATGAAAAATTAAAATTCATTAGTATGTGTGTAAACATCCCAAATAATATCTAAAAATTGAGAAGCTTTCCCTATAGGGTTTAACTGCATAGGTATTTTATTACCCCATTTATTTTCTGCCAGTGGATTAAGTAATAGAAGTAGTACTGTAGTCCTCGGTAACAACAGCTTTATTCATCTAAAACAAGTGACATGAAGAATATCTTTGTTACTTTCAATTTGAGGTAGAAACTGAAGTTACCTTTATGAACTCCGAAATGCCAAACCAGATTAACTCCATGTTGTAAGGTTTAAACATTAACCGGCCCTGAGACTTGTAGGCAAAGAACAGAGTCAGCAGCGGGGGCGGAAGGAGTGCTCGGGTGGGAAGAACATGGCCTTCAGCATGGCTGGGACTGAGTGGACAGGCTCACAAGACTCAGCCAGGCTCCCACCAAACTGCTGACATCTGGACAGATCATTCGCGTGGACCTGTCCTGGAGGATGTTTAGCCTCTATCCACTAGATGCCAGTAGCATCCCTGCAGTTCTGACAGCCAAAAACATGTCCAGGCAGTGCCAAATGTCTATCTCTTGGGGACAGGGGGAGGCAGCCATGTGGACGTTTGACCCGCAGGGACATGAAGAGCAGTGAGTGGTGCAGATGGAGGGGGGAGTGCGGGGAAAGGGAAGCGCAGGACATTCTGCAGCGTGTGGAGAGGCATGCAGAGAGGCAAGGCAGAGGCAGGAGCACAGAGATTGGGTGTGATAACCATGGGGCAGGAAGCTGCTCCCAACATGACTGTGGGTAGGGGAGTAGCAAGACGTGGTGACCAGTCAGACAGGACTGAGAAAGAGGGTGGTCACGAGTAGAATCCGCTGTTCTCTCTAGGCAGCCTGTGGATGATGCCGCTATGCACTGAGTGTGACCCAGGAGCAGGCTGGGAGGAAATGACAGTTCGGTGGGAACACACGTGATGCTGGGAGGACACCCAAGCATCAGTGTCCAGTCAAGCAGGCCCCCGAGCCAGAGCTCAGGAGTCTGGGCAGGAGAGTGGCAGTTGTCTGCACATGGACGAAACCACCAGCATGTATGGGACCCACCAAGAAGAAAATATAAGAGTCAGGCAGGACTCCCAGCATATTGGGCGCAAAGGAAAGCGGCAGCACCTCAGAAGTAAATATGATACTGGGAAGTGAAAAACAGGAGCCAAACAGGATCATGAAAACTTACCAAAAGATAAAGAACTATAAACACTCAGAATCTGTTAGCACAAGAAGCAAACAATAACTGATATAACTGAGTCATCAAGACACATGTTCAGCGCAATTTACACTGTGGAAAGATATACAGCACATTTAAAAAATTTCTTCTTAAAATTAGAAATATTTCAGCCAGGAAAATTCAATCTGAGAGAACACTTCCACTTTCTGATATAGGGTAAATGAATAAAAATATGGAAGTATATCGACATACATGATATTTTTTCATAGTTTTAGATATTCGAAAGTGACTAACCAATAACAGGTACCTTTTAAACAAAGCTTAAGGGGAAAGCAGAGGCTGCCGGGCATTCAGGATGCTTTAGTTAGGGACCCGTATCCCATTGTGTATGCTCAGTGTGAGCAATAAGGACAAAGGAAGAGAAAACCCCAGTGAAAAGGAGGCTAGCCTTCCTCAGGTAGACTAGGCTGGGAACATTCTTGAAGTGATTAAGCCTGACTATGTCAGGCCTTGGAACGGGAAGGCTTTCATAGCAGAGCTTGTCTCTCTTAGTAATTGTTGCACATTCTCACTCTATCAAATGCCTGGGGCCCTATTTTACTTATAAAAGGAAACTGGTGGGTTTTTAAAGAGCTATCTTGGCAACAGGCCAAAACAGCTGGTGTCTCCCCCGTCCCCCAGAAAAAAATGTGCATTGGTCATTATCTCCCTTTTTAAACGGAGCAAAAGTCCCTGTGATGCGGTCTCTGTGTCACCAGATTGCTCCTGGGAGTGCTCTCACCACTGGGACGCCAAGCCCATTAGAGTGGCAGGGGAACAGGAAGCAGGGTCGCCGAGATGTTCTTGTCACCTCGGCCCTGAAGTTAACTGATGCGCAGTGCCACTTCCCATTAATGGAAAACCACTGCAGGGAAATACTCCTCAGTGCTTAAGCTGTTTGAAGGCCCGAGAGCTTGACAGCTGGAACTATCGCTGCAAGATCATGATGACTGTGTCCTGGGCCTGCCAGTAAGTACTATTAGGAGGAGGAAGCAAGGCTGGTCTGCTGACGTCTGGTAATCAGAATAAGAAATTGAAGCTTGCTTCCTGGGGGCAGGAGCTGCTCAGATCTTTGGACGCACTGAAATGAGATTAGGCAGGGACGTGGAGGGAAATGTTCCGGCTGCTTCTCAGATTCTGCAGATGACTCGGGAGTGGCTGCCACTAAACAATTTGCAGGAGACTCAGATCAGCTTTTGGTCTTTGACCTAAACTGATGAAAAGCATATAGCATGAAGTCCATTTCCTTTTCAGATATCTTAGAAGCTAAAACACTTTTAAGCTTCTCCATAGTTTCATTTTACATGTGAGGTTCTAGTATTCATTCTACAATGCTGCTTCATTTGAAATAATGTAAGAATAAATGTATTTAACAGGAGATACAGCAGAATGTTGGGAAAACTGAAATGAGCAAAGTCACAAGGAAGAGATTTGACTATCATTAGCAAAATCCTCAAGTTATTCATAAAGTAATTAGTAAGTGAGCCTAAATATTAACATAAAAAGTATGCCTAGGAGCAGCTACTAAGAGCGCTGGAGAAAATAAATTTTATTAATAAGCATCTACTACTGTCCTAGAGGAAAGGTCTTGTGTTACTTGTCTTAAAGTGTCTTTCTTAGAATAGGAAAGTTAAATGACAATTTTTTAGAGAAATATTTAAACTATATGTTTTACTTTTTGTTTTTTAAAGAACAACAGGCCTGGGCTTTTGAGAAAGAAGCAATCTATCTTGGCAGATGAGGGGGCAAGTCTGGGGCTGGAGAGTGGGTAAGGGCCCCAGTCACAGACCATTTCCATGAAAGCCTTTACAGCGGCAGAGCCTTCGGAGGGATGCAGTCAAGCAAGAAAGATGATATCAGATTGGCAAACACGCCACCAGTGGCAAGGGTGCCAGGAAACTTGTATGCACTGTCGATATCTTCTAAATTATATCAAAAACATTCTTAACATGCACTTTGATTCAACAATAGCAACTTCTGTCTTTAGGACAAATTTCTTGACCAAGAAAAATACAAAAGAGATATATGCCTATAGAGGTTCAGTATGGTGTTTAATTGTGAAAAATTACAATCTAACTACTGTTGGCAACAGACTGATTAAGTAAATTGTAATACATAATATGGTACCATGTAGCCATTAAAAGTGATGGAGATTTATATACTCGACTGTGCAGAGAGTTCCTATGACTATTCAGTGAAAAAAGGTTCCAGAGCAGTACAGTAAAACAACACTTACATACGATTATGTGAATGTGCCTAAGAAGAAGGTCCGAAATAATGTTTCTACTATAACAGATGATTACAACTCAGTGAGATTTCTGGTTATTGTTTCCTTTCCTGTACTTTTCTACATTCTTTTTTTTAAATATTGAATACATATTTTTACCAAAAAAAAGCCATTTTTATTTTAAGAAAGATAGGTCCAAATATATTTTTCTTTAAAAATAAATACATATATATGTATATATACATATATATATAAAAAATATAAATAAAGACAAATACTTCTTATCCCATGGTAGAAGGGTAAACAAACCAAAAAGCTCCTTTCGTTTATAAGTTAATTTTCAAATTTAAATCTCTGGACAATTTAAAGTATTTCCCAATAACTAAGAACATTTTCATTCATAGTTTTATTACTATTTTGAGGGCAACAACTATAAATTATCTGTAAATTCTAACTACACTGATTATCATGAATATGTTATACAGAAACCACAGTAAACGTTAGCAATGGGCGATTCTGACTAGTACTTTGAGGCTATAACCTCACTTCAAACAAATGTAAAACATGGGTCTATGGAAGTCATAAAGCTTCCAATCGTATCAATCGGGAGTTGTTTATGTACCTATTTTTCTTCCTTCTAAGGCGACGAAAAAAAGATAAGACAGTCTAACTATAAATATGCTCAACTTCTTCAGAATCCTTTCAAGTATTAATACCTACTATAATAAAAGGTAAAACAGCTAACACATCTTTGTTCTTGAGTAAGAAGCAAGTTAACCGTAGGTGGCATGGCTTTTTCTTTTGATAACTGGGGAATTACCAGTTGGTATCTCTAAGGGTCCTATTGTCTAGCTAAAGAGCACTGATCTCAACTATTCTCTAAGCTCAATATGTCTGTCCTGGTAAAACAATCTATCACAGTGCCTCAACATGCCAGTCTCCTAGGACTATGAACCCATAATCAGTGTTCATTCTTTTCACAATTAAGTTACTATGATAAAATCAATGCTGCCTCAATCATAATCCTCTATAATAAAAGCCTAATATGCTAAGTGTCTGGTCATCCATTCAACCAATCAAAGCATAATATGTTAATGATATGCTAAGGCTGCTCAACCGCTCACTATGACATGCACTGATCACCAGAGGGCAGACAGTCCACCAGTCACCTCGGCCCTGAATTTAACTGTTGGAGAGTCGCTATGATGTGCACTGACCACCAGGGGGCAGATGCTCCGACTGGTAGGTTAGCTTGCTGTTGGGGTCCGGCTGATTGGGACTGAGCAAGACGGGCTGGACACGCCCTGGAGCCCTCCCATGTCCCTCCCCAGCTCTGATCATGCACCAGTGGGGTCCCTCTGCCTGGCCTGTGCCCTCTCGCAATCTGGGACCCCTCGAGGGATGTTGGAGAGCCAGTTTCAGCCTGATCCTGCAGGCCAGGCCGAGGGACCCCACTGGTGCACAAATTCGTGCACTAGGCCTCTAGTCAGATGATAAAATACTACAATTCAAAGTAACTGCTGAACCCATACTGAGCAGTCTGGCTGTACCATGGCCCATGGCTGGTCAGTGGGGTGGAGAAAGGATCCCATCTTAAGTCTGGGTGCACTTATCTGCTTCGGTCTGCTGACAAAGTAGCTTCCACTAGCTCTCCTTTTTTGGAACCTCTGATAAAATGATAGATCACTGTGTAAAATACAAATTTATATTAATATTTGGTATATTATACATATTCTATATGAAGTGATGAATAAACAAAAAAGCAAATCCAAAAGATTTCTAAGATGCTGAAGGGCTTCACTTTGAGCATTTTCATGTTCTCTTTCAGGCCAGCAGATGTAGCTGTGACTTAAAATAGGGAATGTAAGGTGCTCTGGGTCAGCCATTAGATGGCACCCCTTTTATAAAAATTGGGTTTATAGTGGAGATTTAATACAACTGAAGGCAGCTACCAACAAGTATTTGGCACTGGAACTGACTCTGATCTAGAGCAATCATATCAGTTACTTACTGAGTGCATAGCCTGTTTTCCTTAGTCATAGAAAGATGGTATTTCCCAATAAGAGACAGTAAATAGTGAGAAAAGTTCATCAACAGACGTTTTTGTGAGCAGCCTCACAGTTCTCATCAAAACTCTCTAAATGCAGACCTGAAATGCACTCCCATGCTCTCCACAAGCCTCAGAGCAGAGCCATCTGATAAGAATCTGTGTAGAAAGTTTTAAAGCCTAAGCTGTCCATATCAGTCTATTGGGGAGCCCTGTCTTAGCAGAGCCTGGCTCAGGGTAGGCCCACAAAGGTCTTCCGAATGAACTAATCAATATACACTACTGCTTTCAAAAGACGTATCCTTGACAAAGTACCAGTGGTTCACTTTTTTGTGAGACTTTTCAGTAGTAAAAATCAAACGGATATGCCCAATGACCAGCATGGAGGGAGGGTGCGTCCTTGCAGTGTCTTTTTAGTTAAAGACATTAAGATGCAATATAAAAGCATTCCAAGCATCCTTAGATTCAATAGTGCCAATCAGAAACGAATATTTCTCCCCAAAATATTTAATTTAGGCAATAATCCTCTTATCAGTCCCATACGACAAAGAAGTTCACATTCTAAACACTAAAATAACACAGTTTAGCCCATAAAGCCCAAGTTCTCAAGCACGTAATCTAATTTAAATAACCTAATTTTGTTGGTCTATGAAAATTTGCCAGCACAGTTACCTTAAAAATAAAGGTTAGTCAAACAAGGAGAAAAGCAACATCTCTTTGTCTACTGGTATATTTTGAGTGAAAAATACAATAATGCCCATGTTTAGTTATTATTAAGCCAAATGTGAAAAACTCAATAATGCCAGTACTATTACTACTACTATCTATTACTCCAGCAATTCTCCCCGCCCGTCCCCCTCTAACTGAATCACTCCCATCAGCATGCAGACATGCTGTTAATTCTCCCAACTTAAAAATAAACAACCCCAACTCTCCCTTCTAACTATGACCCCACTTTCTTTCTCTTTACAGCAAAACTCAAGACTTGCTCATATGTTCTGGCTCCAATCTCTCTCCTCCATGCTCTTTTGGATCCACCCCACTCAGGCTTTACCCATCAATGACTGCCATATGCTAACTGAGTGAACTACCATGTGACTTACCCCCAGCATATACTCCCTTGAAAGGTTTTCTTCACCTGGCATCCAAGCCACCAATTCTCCTGGTTTTCCTACTGCTTCACTAGGGAAATCTCATTTGCTCCTTTCCTCATTCCCCAACCTCTAAACCTTGGGCCTGCCTAAGAGTTCCTTCCGGGGACCTCTCCACATTCACTGCCGTAGTGAGGTCATCTGGTCTTGTAGCTTTAAATACCATCCATTTAAGATACTTATTTGAGATTGATGAGTCTCACATTTCTATCTTCACCTTGCACCTCTCCCTTGAATTCTAGCCTTTTTATCTAACTGCTTACTTGACTTTCTACTTGGCTATCACATCTCACATTGACAAGTCCCAGAATGAGCCCCTGACTTAACCCCCAACAGCATCTGCTCCTGTCACACTGATCCCCATCCATTTTCCAGTTGCTCAGGCCAAAAACCTTGGAGACATCCTTGACTTCACTTTTTCTCTCACCTTTCTCACTCAATCCGTAACAAATCCTTGTTGACTCTACCTTTGAAATATATCCAGAACCTATTTGCATCAACTCCACTGCGGCCACCTGCTCCACACCACCCTCATTCCCGCCTGTCACAGACAGCGTGGTCCACAGAACTTCCTACTGGTAGTTGAATAAGACAATCATTCTGAATGTATAGCTTCACAGGTTGGAGTCTAAATTACACACACACACACACACACACATAAACAGAGGTTTTTCAGATTTTTTCTCCCATAATATCTAAGTGCATTAATAATTGAAATAATTTTACAATGTTTTAACTATTTTAGAAGAATATTTACATATAAGGATGTCAAATAGCATAGAAAGTTGTTCCAAGTTAAATAATTTCACTGAACAAATAGCTAGTACCAATTTATATAGAATGAACATTTGCTATGGATTAGTCATTACTTAATTACATTTGAAGTTTCACCACCCTCAAATATTGAAATTACTTACATCATTTACTAGTAATGAGAAGTTGCCTCATCATTAGTAAGAATTTAGTCACCTTCTCTGTCATCACTTCCTAAAACAGTGGACAAACTACAAATTTGTGAATCGGGAAGATTTGGACTGCAGGAAGTAGAAAAAACATTCCAGACACCAGTTAAGGACTGTGGTTACTTACACTGTGAACTCCTAAAGCTTTCCAGACCGCGAAGCTGATCACACCAACCCCGCACCACGCACACAGTGAGCCCCAGCCCAGGGCTCGCAAGGCTAGGGAAGACCCGCTCTCCGGCAGCGCAGCGGTGGCCATGCTTCCCTGCAATGAGGACAGGAAGGCTGGGGTAAAAAATCAACAGTTCAAAAAGAATAAATATTTGGGGAGTGTTCGAAATTAATGTAAAAAAAAAAAGCAAACACACACAAAAATACCCCAAAAGAAATTTTTAAAATTTATATAAAACTATAACTTACATTCCGATGTCCATGAGAATGAACATTTCCCCAAGTTATGAACCACCTGTTTATGCTTTTTAAATTGTATATTCATGTTATTTGCCTACAAAGCTTTCTTATTTGTATATTCTATTTATATATTAATGTTCTTCAGCCCTTATACCCATCCTATGTGCTATTCTATTTTCCCAGTTTGGTTTACTTTTCATTCCTTGTATTTTGCTTTTTAGTTTTTGTTTTTGATCAAAGATGCATTCTGATGCTTTGAAGCTTACTAAAACTTCCCCTATCCTAATGTTACAGCCATTTCTCTTTTCTGTTAGCTTTATTTTTAAATTGTCTCTTCTTTTCACCACTTTTAAGTTCATCTGGTATTTATTTTGGTTTTGATGGGAGCTGATGACTCAAGGGAGTTTACTTCCCCAAACCTTAGCAACTGCCCCACTCTGTTGATTAATCCTTCTCCTCCCAACTTGAGAATCTTTTATAGAGAGAGGTTTATTTCTAAGCTATTTTTGTACCACTAATTTATCATCTATTTTTATGCCAGAATCACACAGATTTAATTATAGAATAAAAATATTAATATCCAGAAAGTACATCATACTCGTTACTTTTTTCAAAAATTCCATTGCTGCTTTTGCCTATTAATTCTTCCAGAAAAATCCTAGGACATTCTGTCAAGATTTCTTTCTCCTATCCCCAAACAAATAGAGAAAATGCCTATTCATTGGCATTTTCATTAGCTAATTTTCAAGCTAATTAGCTAATCTGATAAACAATAGCAAATTTGTGACATCATATCTTCCACCTGGAAATGTATTTGCATTAATTTGTCTTTTTCTTTTTAAAAATAATTTTCTTGATATTGCTCAACACCATTTCTTAATACAGGTTTTTCTACACATGTATTTTGTGATTGTGAGTGTTATTGACAGCACACAGGAATTATGCTTATGCTAGGCATGTGTACCTGCCACGTGCCTAGACTCTATACTCAGTATTTGCTAACTTACACTTTTTGTGGATATGCCTTAGACCCAACAAAATTTTCCAATTTTCTTTAGCCATTCTCTATGATAAAAACAATCTGCTCTCATCTCCCTTCTTTCTCATGTTGCTGTAATCTCAGCGTGGTTCCCTAGAGCCCACATAAATGCACAGGTTCTAACTGGCCTGAATTTTTATCCGGAAGCAGTACCACTAACCAAATGTTATTAAACTGGAGTCTGTTTAAGTGCTTTAGCCTAAATTTTAGTTCAGAAACTTAAATTTAAAATTCCTTATTTCCCTGGGAAAGGCAGAAATTATATATGTATTATATACACCAAGTGGCCAGATTATTATGACCACCTGACGGTTGTAGGCATTGTATGGGATATGGAAGCCGAAGGCCTGTTCGAACACCTTTGCTGTCTGCAGTTACCAAGATAAAACGTCTCCCAATTCGCACAGGAACACAAGGATTGGACAGTCGAGCATTGGAAAAAAGTCATGTGGTCCGATGAATCACGTTTCCAGTTGCATCATGCAGATGGCAGAGTGAGAATTTTGCGGAAACAGCATGAAATCATGCACCCCACATGCATGAGTACAATCCTTCAAGCTGGTGGGGGCAGTGTTATGGTTTGGGGCATGTTTTCCTGGCATGATTTAGGCCCTTTAACTCGTGTGGAACAACGTATGAATAGCACAACATACCCAAGTATCGTTGCTGATCAAGTTCATCCTATCATGTTGATGGCGTATCCCAGTGGTTCTCAACCTTTCTAATGCCGCGACCCTTTAATACAGTTCCTCATGTTGTGCTGACCCCCAACCATAAAATTATTTTCGTTGCTACTTCATAACTGTAATTTTGCTACTGTTAATAAATCATAATGTAAATATCTGTGTTTTCTAATGGTCTTAGACTCTACAGGTCACGACCCACAGGTTGAGAACTGCTAGCAGGGTCGACTAAGACCATCGGAAAACACAGATATTTACATTACAATTCATAACAGTAGCAAAATTACAGTTATGAAGTAGCAACGAAAATAATTTCATGGTTGGGGGTCACCACAACATGAGGAACTGAATTAAAGGGTCGCGGCATTAGGAAGGTTGAGAACCACTGGTGTATCTCAATGGAGATGGCTTCTTCCAACAAGACAATGCGCCATGCCATGGTGCTCGTATTGTGCAGGAGTGGTTTCAAGAACATGAGGGAGACTTTACCTTGCTTAGGTGGCCCCCACAATCACCAGATCTCAATCCAATTGAGCATTTGTGGGACGAAGTTAAAAGAGCCATCAGGCAGCTGGTTCCACAACCATCAAATCTCACAGAACTGGACAGTGCTACTCATCAGGCATGGTGTCAGATTCCTCGAATCACCTTTCAACATCTCGTGGAGTCAATGCCAAGAAGAATCACCGTAGTATTGAAGGCAAAAGATGGCCCAAAGAAGTACTGATGGGGTGGCCATAATAATCCGGCCACTCGGTGTAAATACATATATTTTTAAAAGTCTACATAAACCCACATTTGCTTTAGTAAATTAAGTTTAAAAGGTAACTGCATATAAAAAGAACCCTTAGTGGCATAGTAATATTCCCAATAAAATCTTAATTTTGTCAAACTTTTAGATTTAAAAATAGTATATGCCATATCAGCCTCAGAAATGGATTGTGAGATAAATTATTCTTAGAAATCAAACTCCACTATGAAAGCACGACTATCACTTAGGTTTTACTAATTTCTGCCACAAGATATATTTCCACTCTGAAAATATTCTGTAATATAGGCAGAAATGACCATGAGCTTCATAGAAGTAATTTGGGAAGTTCCATATAAGCTCTGAGTATTCAGAAGGGGATCCAGATGCACTTTAAATGTGGTCCTTGCATTATAGTATTCATAAGATGGAAGTATGGTTATTAGGTTATTACAGATGCATATAAGTGGAAAGGGGTTCAGCTGGTTTATGATTTTTTACATAACACTGTTCTTCTAAAGCAAACAACAAGTTGTGAGTATTTGTTTTCTCTCTCTCTCTCTCTCTCTCTCTCTCTCTCTCTCTCTCTCTCTCTCTCTCCAGAGCTAGCTTCCTGAAGGGCAGATGTTTTCTTCATTTCTGTATCTCTTTAGCTAGGTCACACTGTGCCTGCCACATGAAAGGGCCCAAGTTGCATGTGTTGAAGCAATAAAGTACTAGATAAATAAACCAGGGGAAGGCAGAGACAGAGCAGCACATAAGAACAAGTAACTACAAGCAAATGTGAAGAGAATCTCTCATCAACTAGGTGAATGAGCTGTACATGACCACAACAGTGACTGTTCAATCTTTCTCTTGGAGTAGGATTTTCTTCCTTAAGCACGTTATAGTCATTCAACCAAAACTTCCTGAGCACCTACTGTGTGCCAGGCACTTTTCTAGAGAGGAGGGCTGCAGCAATGCACAAGCACGTATGATCTCTCAGTTCAAGGAGCTGACATGTTTTCCATCAATGCTAAGATGCACTTTATTTCAACATTTTAACATCTCTGAGACAGAAATGCCTCTTGCAATCAGTATTATGTCAAGAGTTTAATTGACATCACTTTTTCTTTCTTAGTGATACATAAAACATTGGGGCCTCTCACAATGGATAGTAAATTACCTAGATTTAGATCTAAAGTCATGTTGTGAATAGAAAAGGTACTGGATGAGTTTTCAAAATCTTGTTCTGCTAAAAAGTGAAGGAAGCACATATTTAAGTACTCCTTTTCAATGAAAATAAAGACTGTTGATTAATTTGTGCACTTCTTGAAGCTTTGAGGTGTACACAGGTTTACTTCTAAAAGCATTATGCGAGGTCACTGACATTTTCTTTATTTTTCCCATGCAAAAGAGCTGCCATTTACCTGTGAACAAGAACAATGCTATGAATGGATTTCAGTGTCACAAACCTTATTGAACCATTCCGGGCTTCTCTTTTTAGCCAGTGATAACGTTGTAACGAATCCAGCCAGCATTCCCGCAGCAGCAGCAGTACCAAGGAAAAGCCCACCTGCCAAGAGTTAGGGCGTGGAGAAGGGGAGATTAAAGGAAGGATGAAAGAAACCGGAAGTCAAAAAGATGGACACAGGTAAGTTCCAGGTACTAATGAAATTACATTCAAAATCACGTTTGAAATTCCAGAAACAATGGTTAAGCAGCTCTGGCCAAAGGTAAATGGCAGAGGCTGTGAAACCTGCCTGACCTCATGACCTCTGAGGTCATTCTGACATATCATTTCCGAGTGCAGAGAATGGGCGCAGGGACCCTTTGCGGGGACAAACCGATCTGAGAACCGCATGCTAAGTGACGTAAGTCAGGCAGAAAAGTCAAGGACCTTATGATTTCATTCATATGTGGGACATAAAACGGAATGCACAAATGAACAAACAAGACAAACAAAAACTCATAGACACAGACAACCGAAAGGTGGTTACCAAGAGAAGCAGGGAGGGGGAGCACATAATGCAATATACAGATCATGTGTTATTAGAAATGTATACTGAAAATAGTTTATTGTCCAATATCACCCCAATAATTGTAATGAAAAGGAAAAATTGTGAGTTCTACAGAATTAAAAAAGAAAAAGGAGGGCACAGAGAAACTGCAGAGGCATGGGGGATGCAGCACAAGGAACAGCTCCTGCCACCTCCCCACCTGCCCCGGGGCACCGGACCCACAAACTCGGGGACAAACCCAGGCGGAGGTCCCCCAGGGCGGGTGGCAGTGGGAGTGCCCGCTGCAGCGCTGGGGTGAGCTTGCCCCGACGCCCGCAGCTCACCACACCACACCTTTAACCAGGAAAAGCCGGTCGTCGGCGAGTCCCGGAGCCTCCAGCCGGGAGGACCGCTGCTCGGCCTCAGGGCCCGTAGGATCCATGTTTGTAACGAAGCCTCCACTCCTGGTCCGGCGACAAGTGGGCCCGGGTGGAAGCGACAGCAGGCGGGGGAGAAAGGTTCCGCTCCACCTCCCTGTACAACCTGAATACCGGTCCCCAAACCCTCGCCTTCCCCGCCCGCCGCCCGAGGGAAGCTGTGGGGCGGCGCGCCGTGGCCCAGCCCGGCTCCGGGGCGGTGTCCGCCGAGGCCGGCTCCCAGGGAGGACGGCGAGCCTACCCCGCGGCGGCGACGCTGCGCTTGACACTGTGTTCGTGGAACGAGGACCAGCCCTGGCGCTAGGGGGCAGCGGGGCCGCCGGCTCCGACCCCAGTACCGGGGTCTGGCCAGCGCTGCCATCGCAGATTCTAAGCAGGCCTCGGCCTGTTCTCTGCCGTTTTCCTGGGACGTTCCCTGACAGTCGTCACTTTAGGTGTAAGTGACAAGTTCAGTTCTCGGGAGAGGCATCCTACCAGCCCTGGGTGATGCATGTCCGTCCCTAAGGTTTGGAGGGGTGGCCCTTCGGAGGGGCGGGGATGGTGAGCCGAGCCGAGCCGAGCCGAGCCGAGCCGAGCCGAGCCGAGCCGAGCCGAGCCGAGCCGAGCCGAGCCGAGCCGAGCCGAGCCGAGCCGAGCCGAGCCGAGCCGAGGTGCGTGACCCCACCGCGCCGGGAGTGGAGGGCCGGCCGCGCGGGGCTGGCTGGAGCGGTTCCAGCCCAGAACGCTGGCGGCCGGCAGGCTGGCCTGCTCTTCAGTCTGGGAGCTGAGTCGCTGACGGTGGTGGAGTCTGTCAATGGCCATTGACAGGAGGAGTCACGGAAAATCTTTTCATCCTCCAACGCAGGCACAGAACATCATCTTTTAAAATGAGTCCATCTGTCACTGCTTCATTCTGAACCAAAAGAAAAAAGTCGAAGTTCTTGAGGAGGGGGTGGAGATCTTTATTCATTTCCATATTCCTCACCTCTCAGTGTATTACCTAGTCATGCATATTAAGTAAATATTGGATGAATGAGTAAATGAGTGCATCATTTTTTGGGGGGGCATCAATTAAATGAAATTAATAATTAACCCAGGCTCAGGTCTAAACCACTTTTCAGCTTGTGAATTTGGTTGGGTTATTTTAGACTCTGTAGACCTCAGTTTCCTCGTCTGTAAAATAAACTGATAGTACCTACCTCATTGGGTTGCTGAGATTAACTTGCCCAACTCACTTAACTGTATAGTGGCAGAGCCAGGATTTAAGAGGAGCTCTGTTAGAGTCTTTGCCCACTGCCCAGTGGTCCTCAAGCTGGATCTCGATCATTGAAATCACCTGGAAGGGCTCATTGACCATAGATAGTGGGGCCTCACTCCCAGGATTTTTGATTCAGTTGGGTTAGGGTGGGGCCTGAGAACTTTCCTGTCTAATGAGTTGCTAGTTAGGCCCATGCCGCTGGGTCCAGTTAGATGTCTTCTCTCTGAGGCATTCTTACAGGGTACACCTCTTAGAATCCACTGTAACACGCAGAGAGGAAATGTGCAGCCTCCTCCACTCACCCTGTCTATGCTGTCTGCCCAGAAAGCACAGGAACTTTTTATTTTAAGGATTGTATTGCTATTTACTGAAAGGAACAGAAGAGCGGTGATCACATCTTTAAATCTGGGGAGAGTGCAGCATCCTGTACTCTACAGCCTGTCTCTATTTTGAGACAGTAACTACAAACCCTGCTTTTATTCTCGAGGATGCAGCCCACAAATTTCTACCTTCCTTCTAACCCCCCAACGTAAAGGACAATTTTACTCCTTCCTACTTTCCCGGAATACAGAGGGCAGAGGAGGCAATTAGAGCAAACCTGTGGGTAATCTCCGCCTTAGGTGAGCAATCTGCATTTTGAAGATCCTCCTCAGATGCACACCCTGAGCAGGAGGGGCTGAGAGCTCCTTGGACAGGGCATGCTTCTGGGAAATCATAACCCCATTCCTGACACCTGCTGTGTCCCAGTTTCCGGGGGATGGTGATTCCAGGGCCTGGGAAACCTGCAAGGCACAAGGACGTGGAGTTCCTGGCCCTGAGATTAGAACCGCATTCCAGACATCCCACATTAGGATGCTTAAAGAAAACGTGTTTTAAAGACGTTACCCAAGGTCCCATATTTCTACAGTGCACACAGTAGGTACATCAGGTGCCATGTGATGATCTGGCCTGCTTTAGAAGCCCCCAAATCCCACAGAGACTGGTTTCTATAGCAATGCATGCTACAAGCTCCAAACAGGTGACTTGGAAACAGGTGGAGCACAGCCTCTGCAAGACAGGGCCGCTGGTTCTGAAACAGGAGCACAAGCATTTCCAAGTGTGGAAACCAGTGATCAGAAAGTTGTGGAACTTCAGTGCTCCATGCAATTTGAGCAGGACTGTCGTTTCTGTGGAAGCATGATCCCCTGTTAGGAAAATGTAATAGAAATTTCTTGCAAGCCAAAGGGGCTGATGGGAAAGCAAGTTTCTCTCAGACAGACCATGGGGCTATTTTGGTGTTTTAGTCAGCTGAAGTGCACACCAGTGATGAGTCTGACTACATTCTTATTTCCAACACTAAAGGCCCGGTGCACAAAATTTGTGCACAGGGGTTAGGGGTTCCTCAGCCCAGCCTGCACCCTCTCCAACCTGGGACCCCTCAGGGGATGTCTGACTGCCGATTTAGGCCCGATACTGCTGGCTCCTAACTGCTCACCTGCCTGCCTGCCTGATTGCCCCTAACCACTCTGCCTGCCTACCTGATCGCCCTTAACCCCTCTGCCTGCCTGCCTGCCTGCCTGATCACCCCTAACTGCTCTCCCCTGCCAGCCTGATTGCCTCTGCCTCAGCCCCCGCCACTGTGGCTTTATATGGAAGGATGTCCGGAAGACATCTGGTCTACCTGGTCTAATTAGCATATTACCTTTTATTAGTATAGATTTTGGTCCCTGCAGATTTTATTTCAATTTTGACAGCTAGAAATCTGCTAGTTCAAGTTCCTAATTTTTCAAAAATATTTTTGTTGATTTCAGAGAGGAAGGGAGAGGCAGAGAGAGAGAGAGAGAGAGAGAGAGAGAGAGAGAGAGAGAGAAACATCAATGATGAGAATCATCATTGTCTCCTGCAAGGCCCTCCGTGACCTTTTCTGTTCATAGGTTGATGCTCAACCACTGAGCCACGCCAGCCTGGCAGAATTTGAGTAGTCCTCATTTTAGCTAATTCCAAACACTGATGGACTTTTCTTCCACCTATTTTTAAACATTTTTTGAAGCTTCAGTTTCTCTCTGCTTAAATGATGAGGCTGAATTATTTTTAAAATCTGACAAGAGTCACTCACAATTGGTCATTCTTCTCCTTGCTGCTTGATACAAAATAGTTATCAAAAATAAAGTGCAGAGATCTTTCCAAGTTATTGACTAAGTGTGTGCATAGAAGAAAAGACCTACCAGACTTTATATTGAATTATGAACAAAAAAATAGGTATAATTTTGACTGGTTGTAAGAAAGGACACTGGGCTGGCTGAGAACCCACGCGGAATTTGCATCCCAGTTTGCCTCTTGAATTCTTCCCAATAGTTGCTCTGGGTTCCCAAAGTTAGAGCTGCTTTGATGTGCACTACAATCAATACAGTGCAATGTAAATGGTAGGCATGGTCATGATTCCTCCTCGGTGAGCTGAAACGAGACTTCCAAAGCCTGAGTCTCATTATTCACTTCAGCGTCTCATTACTTATCTCTTAGAACTGTATTGTATAACTGTCCCAGGTTGAATAATAGAAGTCTGTCTTCATCACAGTAAATGGGAGTTGTCGTTATGGCCTCTTTCCTTTCCACTTTTCTTTATTATAGAGAGTACCTTTCTTCCCTCTTCCTCTGCTATAAGTTGAATCATTACTGTTAATGATAAAGCAGAAATCTCTTTGAAAGCTGTTGCATTTCATAAGCCACTAGATATTTTCTTATAAGAGAAAATTCGTATAATTTTCTTTAACTATATTCCTCTATCTTCTTTTGAACAACAAATACGATTTTATATGTTTGAGCATTTTGTAAATTGTCAAGTATTCTGACAATATAAAGCATTATTATGTTTAGTCCCATATGTATCCCAGTCATAGAAAGACCCTTTATCATTTCCAAAAGTAAAATATATTTCTATCTATGCATTACCATCTTGCCAGGATTTCATATGCAGGCACATATGTTTCACTCACATTTCCTAGTAAGACCCACAATATTGACCACTGTGTCCTTAATGTTTATTATGTTTATTGTGTGTTTATTTTTATTATCTTCTATTCTGATGTATTAAAATTATAAATTTCAAAATGACTAAACAGTACATGACTAATAATATGTGTGATGAAAGAGTGATGACATAAACTAATGAGAACTTTCATGATCAAATACTGTGTTTAGACTGACTTAAATTTTCATTCATTCAGCAGGTATTACCTGAGCACCTATTTCAGCCTTTGGCCCTAGATTTAGTGTGGTTGAAGTAAAGAGGCACAGCCCTCAGCTTCTTGTGCTTATAATTCCATGACCGTACCTTTCTAAGTGAGAATTTTATCAAAGCATCTTTTTTTTAAAATATATCTTATTGATATTTTACAGAGAGGAAGGGAGAGGGATAGAGAGCTAGAGATCAGCTGCCTCCTGCACACCCCCCATCGGGGATGTGCCTGCAACCAATGTACATGCCCTTGACCAGAATCGAACCTGGGACCCCTCAGTCCGCAGACCGACGCTCTATCCACTGAGCCAAACTGGTTTTGGCTTATCAAAGCATCTTATTTCAACCTTTGTGGTTGATATTCTAACTGTATTCTTTCTACTTTCTGCACTAATAAGTAAAATATAAACTAAAGCAACATTTTTATTTGTTTCTGATGAAATCTGCAGTGCTTCAGGTCACCCCTCTGAGTATCAGTTGTTACTATCCATGAAGGTGAAGAGGGCCCAAGAGGTAGGTCTGAGTCTGTGCGGAACCTGGACTGATGGGTCCCAGAATTCAGAGGGGCATGTGGGCAGGGGTTAGTTCCCAGAAGTAGCTCAGCAACTGTGTCTCCAGCAAACGACTCTGTAGCAAGTAGGCTTGGTAGCAAGTAGGCTTGTTCTGGGAGATAAAGCACATGCCCAGGGTTCATGGCAAAAGAGGTCTGCAGTCCAGGTGGTCTAGTTGTGAGATGAATGTAAGGATTTCTACACAGGGATCCAGGGCATGGGCAAGAGTTCCTTCAGGCAGGAAGGCTGGCATCAGCAAGAGATTCACCCATGGATAACAGCATCCCAACCCTGCATAGAGTTGAAGATTCAGAGATGGTAACTGGTCATCGTAAGGCACAAACTCGGTTAAAATAGCGAGGGAGCTAACCTGAGACCACGGTCAGGTGCCCAGTTCTCAGACCCGGAACGCTGTGGTGCTGAGTCAGCCAGGCGGGTTGGGAGGCCCAAGGTCCATAGACAGAACCTGATTTGGGTTAGGATGAAGGCCGGCTTTGCAGGTGGGAATCGGTTCAGCCCTGCAGGGGCTGAGGCTGGATGAGAGGGAGGGAAGCAGGCAGGACCCTGCCTTGGTTGTGTAACTTCACTTGCAGGAGGGCCTCCGTCTGAGGGACAGGTGGGGCTGGAAGCCAGCCTGCATTCTGCTCACCGAGCCCTGTGACCCTGCAGGGCTGCCACTGCCCCCCAGAAGGGTCACCTTTTCTGGCTCACAAAGAAGGCAGCACATGGGCAGCACTGGCTTTGGAAACATGGCATTTGACAACTTGATATTCAGAGGTTAGAAACCAATCTGAGATATCCCAGCTGATGGGAGTGTCTATACCTCAATGTGTTAAAGCAGAAAAAAAAATCTTGAGAAAAATCCTAAAGTTTCCAGGCTGTGGTGTAGAGAGCTCCTGGGAAGGCACATGGGCATTTCTTCAGTTATTGTCAGCTGAATACAGTGGCATTGGCAAAGCCACGTCCTGGAAACACACTTTGCCAAAAGGCAGGAGTGTTGTCAGCTTGACCTTCAGCCCAGGTGCCAGGGGGTGGGTTTTGTTATTTAAATCCAGTCAAGCACCAGGAATGAATATGACTCGGGCCCACCCAAGAATGCACATAATCTCTTTTGTCTTGATTCTTAGTAAAACTTCCTATTTTTTGCTGTATAAAATAAACACGCTGTATTGGTTCTGGGTCACTGTCTCTGTCCCTGTCCCTGTCAGAAGACAGTAGTCCCACCAGGCCCTAGCTTTTTCCTTCTATCATTGTGTCTGTCTCTTTCTTTCATTTTCTCAATCCCCAGCCACCCCTACTCAGGAACCGGACTGTTCTCTAGCCACACTGGACGTGGAAAAGAGAGAAATATTTACACTGTGGGGTCTCAGAAACCCTTGTATGGTAAATGAAGTGCATATAGATTCCAAGTGCCTTTGGAATTCAGAGAATATGACAGAAAAGCACTTCTGAGAGTGCTAGCATGCTCAGACTACTTGAACTGACTTTATTTAAAGATATACATATATATACATATATATGTGTGTATACACACACACACACACACACACACACACACACACACACACACACACATCCTGGTGCACGAAATTCGTGCACGGGTAGGCCTGGCCGGCGATCAGGGCCGATCAGGGCCTTCCTTCGCTCCGCACCACCCCCTGATGGTCAGTGCACATCATAGCGAGCAGTTGAACTCCTGGTCAGTTGAACCCTGAGGGTACAATTTGCATATTAGCCTTTTATTATATAGAATATATATATATATATACATAGCCTTTGGACGGTATTTTATAATTTTGGCTCGCCAACTATTGTGCTCTACATGACAAAAGAAATGTCTATGGTTACTTCTCACAGGGCAGTCTATTTCATCTTAGTCACAAATTTAACTGAGATTTGATCCCTTTGATTTACTCTCATGTATAAAAGGACTAACCTCTTAGAACATGATTATACAGCATGGTAAAATATTTCACTACATAGTAAATTACATGCCATTTAAAAGAGAGTCTCGTTTATTTAGGTCAACTGTTCAGGGCCCGATGCCCTTTTTAAAACGTTCAAAGCATTTGATGGATTCATTGCTGAGTGCACTATAAATAAATACGACCTCAAATTGCAGACAATGAAAATGTGCTAGGGGATACATCAAAGCTACCACCATTAACGATGCCTCTTTCAAGGTGATTCAAAGAGCCAAGGTCTAGGTCCCAGCCCTGCCAGCAAGGGGGCTTGATTGTCTCCATGTCTTTTAATATGGGCTTTACTTTTCTCCTCCGTAAAGTGAGGGGAGTATTGTATAGATCAGCACTCTTCAAAGTGCTTCATGGCATGCCAGTTCCAGAAGCTGTTAGGCATTACTCAGGGGGGAGGGGTGGTGGTTTTGTGATCAAATAAGTTTGACAAACAAAACATAGCATCTTTCTTTGCTTCTGGGCTTCTCAAAATCTTCAGGGGGAGGACACAGTAAGCAATGAATCTGTGAGTTATTGGCCCATGGTATCCTGTGGAAGCATCTTGTAGGCTGTAGTTTGAGAAATATTGAGCTAGCTGGTCACTAGGGTTCTTTCTGCTCCCCGTCTGTGAGCCAGCTAACTTTGGAGAAACAAGGCTATTCTGTTTAGAGGACAGAGAGCACTGCCTCTCCTTCCTCTTCCAGCTCAAGGTCAGATCTAAAATGTAATGTCTTCACTATGCCATTAGCCTGAACCCTAAGGTGGTTGAAAGAGCAAAGGCCAGATTTCACTCAGGGATGGAGGTTTTAATTCTGCTTAAGCTAAAAAGAACATCTCAATTCCCCATGTCAAATTTAGAGCTATTCTTCACGTTCTAAGAAAGAAAAAAGAGAGCTATTTGTTGGGGGATGGAGAGGGAGAAGGGGGAGGAAGCCAAAATGGTCATGAATAATCTACTTCATTCCAATCAATTAGAAGAAAAACGCAGTCCCAAAGCACATTCTGAACTGGTATAGTTGAGAAACCAAAACGGACTGACTTACAGTAGAATTAGACTTACTATTTCAAGCCCTGCTCTTTATTTATCCTTATTTGGTGGCTTTTCACAGAGTTGCATGACTGTGGAAATGGAGGTGACCTTGAGAGGTCATGTAGCGGATCATCTTGTATCCAGGAAGGATTTCACTGAAATTCTCCAAGTACAGATTCGGCAATAGGCCCATCTTGACTCCTGATTGTAGAGTAACCGGTTGGTTTGGGCACATTCTATCTTATGCATAATTTCTCTGAAAGGAATCCCATGTGCTGTGGTTATGGGAGCAGTATGTACTGGAGAAAGTCAAGGATGTGATGCATGCCAATCACATGTTCCATTCTGAGGAGAGTGGCCATACACAGTCCCACCTGCTGAGTGTCCGAAGAGGAGCAGATTGTTCTAAACCAGAGGGGGAGGTTGTGCAGAAAAAAAGGATATCCCAGAAGGAACTAAAAAAAAACAAAAACCCAAAAACTTATGGCAAGGGAGTAAATTCAGCATAAGATAAATGCTAATAAAAGTTTTGTGGGTTTTTTTTTTTAAGAATGGTCAAGAAATGTTTTTAAAAAGCAGTATCCTGAGTGGGGACCTTCCCTGCAATGTTGGAATGCATGATAAACCACATGTAAGTGCCTGCCGCAGCACAGAGTAACTAACTAGGTCCATGGAGCAGAATAGTAAGCACCCGAATGGACTTAAATGTATCTACTAGCTTAGTAAACAATTAAGGTTTTCCAAATCAGTGGAGAAAGCAAAAAATGATTTTGGGACAGCTGGCCAATTATCTGGAAAACAAGTTTGCATTCTACTTCATGTTACAATGAAACCGTAAAAGCGATGGAAAAAATACAGATGACTATTAGAGCATATCATTGAGTTGGCGAAGAACTTTATAAGTATGAAACCATAGGAATAAATAAGTATACACTGCTTTGACGATATAAATCTTAAAATTGCTCTATGGCAGTAAATTTACACAATTAAATTCATCTTTCCTTCACCCTGGCCTGCCCCTCGCTTGCTGCAGGAGTGGCCATGTGACCAGTTCTGAACAATGGAAATAAGCGAGAGTCTGTGGTGTTGTCTCTTTCTCCACCTTCCTCCTTCTGCCAGTAATGCAGATTTGATGGCTAGTGCTGCAGCGGCCATTTAGTGACCATAAGATGAGAAGCAAGAGAAAACCAATAGAGGGCAGGGATGTAAGCCCTCATATTGTGCAGCCTCTGAACCAGTTCCTGCTGCCTCTCTAACAGCTTGTTATATGAGATAAATCCTATTTGTTTAAATCAGTGGAGTTGGGTTTTCTGTTACATAAACGTCAGATTCATTTCTAACTGAGTCTGAGCTTAAGGCAAAACACTATATTTTAATAAAAGGCAAATAATAAACAGGGGAAGATATTTGCAATGCATGTCACAAAAATTAAATTCTTATTAATATAAAGACCTTTACAATAAATGACAGATACTCCAATAAAAATGGCAACAAATATACACAGGAAGATTAAAAGAAAGAAAGAAATTGTTGAAAAAAAGTTTAGCTTCACTAGTAATCAGAAAATTATCAATGAAAATAAACCTAATGATTTATCAGCTATAAAAATTGGCAAACGCTGGAGCAATGATGTTTTCTGGAAAGCAATCTGACAAAATGTCTCAGGAGTCTTGGAAGGCTCATGCCCTTTGGAAATCTGTACCGTGAAATAGTTAATGAAGTGCAAAGATTTGCAGCAAGAATGTCTCTTGCAACGCTATTGGTAATTGCAAAATTACGGAAATGGGCAATAATGGAGTTCTGCTTAAATAAATTATAGGATTGCTCCACCTAAAAAAAAATCTATCCATTAACATGCTATAGCAGGGGCATTTTTTTTTTACATGCAAAGATGCTTATTATTCATTATTAAGTGAAGAACAAGCTGAAAAACACCTCAGTAAGGATAACACATTTCTATTTTTGTTACTATGTACATTTGTGTATGAAAATGGCATGGGAGAGAATAAATCTAGGCATTAACGTCATCTCTGGGCTCAGTCCACATTTTCTGATTATTTCTGTAATAAACATGCATTGCTTTTGAAATAAGAACATTACCATTCTAAAAATAGGTCTTGGTGAGCACAGAGTGAAATGGAGGAGTTAGAGGAACGGCTTATTTAATGGTATCTGGCTGAGCCGTGTCTCCCACGATGAGGGTATCAGAACCTCCCCTTACGCGGGCTGTTCCTCTGCATGGTGCTGACGTCCGCTGGGACCTCCTCTAGTTGCCTCTTGGACGGACGTGGTTTTGCTTTAGACAGTTTAACATATTTAACCGAGCTAAAGCCAACCTTATAGGTCCAAGGGTCCTTGTGCTTCTTAAGGTCGCTTTGCATCTCTCTGTTCTGATCAGTACAAGTGCCTTAAAGTTGAACTCTTTGAGAGTAACCTTATATCCCTGATTTCCAAGATTGTTAGGTGTTGGGATGAAGGTATGCCTCATGGAAGACACGAAATATTGACTGAGGGTAAGTGTGGGAGTCCTGGGGAAAATAATTAGCATTTCGAGTTAAGGGAGGCAGCAGTGAGAAGGCAATGAGCAACCACAGATGATCTTTGGAGAGCTTGGATCTGCGACTTCCTGTAGCTTTAAACTTCCTCTTTTTCATATTTCTGAATACATCAAGCCACGAGTAAGGATTGGATTTCCTTTACTGTATTTCTCAGTCTCACTTCCAACTAATACTAAAAATGACTATTTCCCTGGAGGCAATTATCATCATGACCTTGCAAAAGCCACATGTGCCAGTTGGAAATTCTCCAGGATTTCTTTTTTCATGATGGAAAAATATTTTATTGAACTAAGAGCACGACTGATAGGGAGGCAGGTTGCATGGAAAAAGATGGAAATTTATTATAAGCATATTTATCAACCAGGGGCCCAGCAGGAAATAGAAAATGGCTCAGGTGATTCAACAGAAGATTGTTTCGTGGTGGGACTCTTTACAGGGTTAGGGGGCCAATGAGAGAGGTCAAGGCACCCAGAGGCTACATTGGTGGGCAACCCTGGGCCGGAAGAGAAACGGGCGGCCAGGGTGATCTGGAGTCAGGCGAAGACCTCTTTGTGGCAGGAGGCGTAGCCTACAAGGATTTCACTCCCTGACCCAAGCCCCAGAGCAGGAGGGGAACAGAAAGACTGCCCCGTTCCTGCACTCAAATGTGCTCCCTCCGTGCCTCCAATTGGCCAAATCCTAACAGAAGTCAGCTGACTGGGACCTCAGGGAGCTCTCAGGAGCACAGAGAAGAGTGGGGAGGGCGAGGAACGGACCTGGGCGCCAAGTGGAGAATGACCAGCTCACTCCCTGGAGCAATGTTTTGTTCTTTGAAAGGTGATAACACAGGACGACAATTTTGACACTGATTAGCTATGCTGCCTCAAGGTTCAGCTGTGAATGGTTTCAGGCAGGTATCATTTTCAAGAGATTTTTTTTTAAGTCTCAGGCCCCATGAAATTTTAGAAAAACATACTATTATGGACTGAATGTTTGTGTGTTCACCAAATTCATATGTTGGAGCCCTGCCTCTCAATGTGTTAGCATTGGGAGGTAAGGACTTTGGGAGATAATTATGGGTAGATGAGGTCATGAGGGTGGGGCCCTCAAGATGGGATTAGTGACCTTGTAAGAAAAGGAAGAGACTGGCTCTTGTTCTATCTCTCCACCACTTGCGGACACAGTGAGAGGGTAGCTGTCTGCAAGCCAGGAAGAAAGCCCTCACCAGACCCCGACCATGCTGGCACCTTGATCTCAGTCTTCCAGCCTTTTAGCTTCCAGACAATAAAATAAATTTCTATTGTTTAAGCCCCCCAGTCTGTGGCATTCTTTTATGCCAGCCAAGCTAACTAGCCATGTACCTAAAATTAAAAATGCATATATTGAAGACTGTACTGTCATTTATTAACACATGCTCATTGTCAGACACAGTTCCAAGTGCTTTACCTCCATGAGCTCATTTAATCCTCACAGTTGTGGAGTAGGTGCTATTATCCCCATTTGACACAGGAGGAAATTGTTGTCTGTAGAATTATTAGTCATCTCCTGCTCCAGGTCACACAGCCAGCTAGGTCAAAGGTCTTCTATCTCTGGAGGGCAGACAGTTGGAATGGGCAGCAGGTGCTGCCTCAAACTGGGCTGTATGTGCAAATGCCCAGGGTGGAAAGGGTAGCTGTTGGGATCCTCAGCCCAGGAGGACTGTGGGTCTGAGAGACAACTGGGGGAGCCATTGTGCTCATTTATTGTCTGGTTTCCCTCACTGGGATGATGGGAGGAACTTAGTAGGTCTTGTTATCACTATATCCACACTCCCTGGCATACAGGATGTGCTCAATGATGTTGGTGAAGTGAATACATGACTGGCATCTGATATGATGGGTGTCTGTAACTTCCACTCTTCCAGCCAATCACTTTGTGGGAAGCGCACCTCACGGTTTCCCACACGGTTTGCAGGTGTGTGTGATCACAGAGAGCGGTTGCCGCTCCTGGTCTGGATGACTCAGGTCAGCAGCCCCTGGAGAAGGCGCTGTGCAGGGACACTGCAGAGCCAGCGCTATGGCAGAGCCGGACAGTGACCTGGCACCTGCAGAACCAATCAGAATCGCAGGTCTGCAAGAACTGTGGCCTGGCCTTACAGGAAGATGGAGAGGATTCAGTTACAGGCAGGTAGTGAGGGACTAGAGAAAGTTAACTGGGACCTCAGCGGGGACGCAGTGTCCGCCATGCCCCGCCAGGCAGGAACGCCGAAAGAAGCTTTGGAAGATTAGGTCATGTTACCACTTGAATCCGGGCACCTTCAAGATCAACACCTTCCGCAAGGTGAGGACCTGCAGTCCCCTGCGGTCCAAGGTCAAGAAGGGCTCAGCGGGCCGTCCCTGGTGCAGGTAGGATCCCAGACAAATGCAGACTCACACAGATGGGTCTCCTCCAGGACTTGGCTGCCTGGCCAGTTAGTGATTCTAACACCTGGGAAGACAACCCCGGTTTTTTGGGGGTGCTGAATTTATTCCCTCGGTGGATGAACTGTGTTTCAAGTCCCAGCAAAGTTTAGAATGAAGCCCGGAGATAGAAGTGAATTAACCCTTAATACTCAGCCTTTTATGTAATTCAGGAATACATTAGAAATCACTGACAAACCTGGGTGTACTTGGATTTCCCTGTTTGTAATAGAATTGAATGTATCAAAACAAAAACAGACTAGCCTGTGATTCCAATTTAAAATGTATAATTAAGTAAATGATTTTAGACTTGTGATCTAAATGAAATGCAAAAATTTGATTAAATTTGTAAACAAATTGGAATATTTAAGTGAACTCAAGAATCACAGTATTTAGAGTTTAATTTCTTAGATTTATTACAGTTATTTAATAACTTGGAAAGGCTTTGTTGCTTAGGATAGGCCTTTGAAGTAATTCAAAAGAAAAGTGAATATATTACATTTATTACTGCAGTTTTACAATTGGAGGGAATTTAATTAACCAAGATGCAAATGGCAGTGATTGTTTAAGGGAATTTAGTTTATTCAACTAGATGTAATTGATCATTAATGAAAGAAAAAGTAAAATTAATTATTCTTGTTTTACTAGCTGTATAAGTAGACTAAGAGTTGTAATTTGAACTTGGAGGCACAGGGAAACACAGTTTGTAAATCTGGCCTGCCTTCCTCCTTCCCAGTTCCCTAAAGCTTTTGCGGGGGACACTCAGGGGTCCCGGTGGCTTTATGAGACTAGTGGAGGGGCTGCCCATGTGACCTTGGGGATAAGCAGTGAGACATGCCTTTTGTTAGTTTTGGGAAAGAGTTTCTGCCCCATTCTTTCTCCTCTTCTGTAATGTTATTACACATATGTAATAATTTTTCACCATGTCCTATGTATCGCTTTCACTCTTTTCTCCATTTCCGTACATTTTCCTCCGTTCTTCAATTTAGATTTTTGAACTGATCCCTCTTCCAGTTTGCTAATTCTCTCTTCTGCTTTTCATCTATCATTAAATCTAGTTTTTGAATTCTCAATTCAGTTATTATGTTTTTCAGTTCTAGAATTGCAATTTAATAATGCTTTTGTAATAGACTCCAGTTCTTGGTGAAATCCTCCACACAGGGTGGGGCACAAGGGGGTTTACAGTTGTGAGTAGCCAAAACACAGAGTTTGTTCTTACATTATTAATAATTAATTATTGTATTTTTTCCCCATACAAACAACTGTAAACCTACTTTTGCCCCACCTGGTATTTTAAGCAATTTCCATGACCATTTCAAGCATAGTTAAAGTCTGAGTTTCAGAACCTCAATGTCTGGATCACATGTGTTTTTTCTTTCTATTGTCTTGGCTTTTTCTCTCTCTTGAATTTTGGTCATTGGTCATATCTTCTGTCATGTCTCGTCATTTGGACTGAATGATGGACACTGTGTATAATAAATTATAGATGATTACCATCCTACAGAGGGGATTTAATTTTATTTTGACAAGCAGATCACTTTGACCCAGTCGGGAACTGAGCAGATTGGAGTTGAGTTTCAGGTTTCATAAGGACTGTTCCACCTCTGACTTATCCCACCCTCACTCCCAGGTGTGGCCCTTCAGCGCTCTCAGTTGAACGTTTGGAGTACATACCAGCAATTCTCTTTTTTGAAGGGCCCTGAACTCCAAGTTTTGTCTTCCTAGCACCATGAGACTATTGAAATCTCTAGTGACCCAGTTAGTCTGAGAAGCTTTCTGTTGTGTGGTTGCTTGGTTTCTACCTGTTGGACTGTCTACTTAGTTTAAAAATAGTTCAATGCCTTGGGGGGAAATTGCATGGGGAATGTGGGGCTCATGCCTCCAGGATGCTGGCTCCTCAAATCCTTTCATTTTGACAACCCTGAGGTCTACTTTTCATCTCCTTAGACCAGTGAGGCTCCTGCAGCACTGGACTATTTATGTGTCTGTCTCTATCTCTGTCTCTGTTTCTGTTTCTGTCTCTGTCTTTTTCTCTGTCTCCATCTCTGTCTCTATATCTATTTCTATCTCTATCTGAGCTATCTGGCCCACCTCAATGCATTTTATTTCTCTCCAGGATCTTGAGCCCTTAAGTCCTGGCTGCTTTAGTTACCCATTGTTTCAATAGCTTTTCTATTTGGAGGAGCTGTTTTTATAGCTCTTTTTGTGGGAGAGTTAGTCTGATACAAGGTGTTCATACACAGGGCTAGCAGACGTTTCCCATTCTTAATGTTTAAAGAAGAGTCCCATGTTGTCAGGAATATGCACTCCGCAGAGGGAACGCTCCTTCTCTCCCGCGCCTGCGTGGAAGGCTTCCCGGGATGCTCTGTGTCTCCTGGACCTCACTGCCTCATTCGACATTTGACCTCAAGCCGATTTGGAGAGTTCTGACAATTTGGTCACAGCTTCTGTAACTTTCCACTGGTCCCCGAGGACCCGAAGTTCCTCAGACTGATCTCGGGGGAACAGAATGGCTTTCCTTAGCTGCTTAGCGGCTGGAAGTGTGGCTATGGCAGCACTAGCTGATTCCCCAGTGAGCAGGATTAGCCTTGAAGAATCCACTCGGGTACAATATGTGTTTGTGTCATCCAAAGCTCCACCAGGGCAAGCAGCTCAGATAAAGAAGGCCCTGCTCGGAAATGGCCGTTGCCATGCCTAGGGAAACGGTTCCACAGGAAACAATAATAAAATAGCCTTGTTTTGAAACTGGGGAGAAATGGCACTTTAGGTATCCAGTTTTTAAAATAATATACAACTACGGAGGAAATGTGTGAAGATCCCGCTGCTTTGGTTTTCCCAGCAGCCCTTGCTGCATTCTTTGGGTATATGACCTAGGACCACAGGTTGAAAGTAAGGTTGTAGGGGGTCCCTTACTCGTTGTGATGGTCCAGACTGCTCCAGGATATTTAGTTGAAATCATTTTAGTATCTTATTTTTTATCATAATTCTAGCGGTAAGGTGTTGTGTGTTTTTTTCAATTATATAATCTAAACTGTTCTTAAAACTAAACTCCCCTTCTGAATGAGGATGTAGTTCCTCATATCCTACATGTGTTTGAAGGAGGATTTGCAAATCTTAAGCCTTTCTACAAGTCAAACATGTGGAAATCTGGCACTGCAATCAATTATTTAAATTTTGGGTCTATTGAGAGGTTTTTTTTTTCTTAAGGGTGTTACGGTTTCTTTCAGCCAACTGCTATCAACTATCACAGCTTTCCTTCTCATAATTAATAATTCGTCTTGGATAAGAGCAAATGACTCTGGAATTTTTCCTTAATATCTTTGGCTTGTTTTCTAGAGGTATCCAGAGATAGCTCACTCGTGCAGACCTTTCTCTGATTACTGTATTGTTCAGATGACGGAATTACAGACTTCTGATGAGCAGGCAAGAGTGTTTTTAATAATTTAAAAACTGATCTACTTGAACAATTCCTTTCTGCTTTCTGGTAAAGCAACTCAGCCAACCAGAGACAGATTTGGAGGACACAGGGTCAGGTGGGTGCCAGGAAGTGCTGGGAAGACACCCAGCCAAACGCCCTGGGCAGAGCAGGTGTGAAATTGACCATTTAACTTCTCCATCATCCAATTTTAAAGAGACAGAGGACTTTAGACTTTCATAACAGACGACCATTAAAGGTGAATTCACCTCCACCTTGGAGCAGAGCTGTGCCTAGAATTGCCTCCAGGGTGGATTCCACAATGCCCCTCCTGGAAGTGGGTTGGCACAGCACTCAGAGGTACCTGTCCAAAGGAAAGTGACTATTGTCTTCTACTGAAGTCACTGTGACCAGGTTATCCTTGCCCCCTCAGTTTAGCAATGACAGCCTGCGTTGGCGTCCGAGCCTCTGAGCATGCCCAGCTCTGCCTGCTATTGGCAGGGAATTTCAGTGTCTGGAAGGAAATAAAAGATGATGGGAACAAGAAGACGCTGGTGCTAGCAATGCCTTGCTGTTCAAAGGAGCTGGGAAGAAATAACACAGAGAAAGGTAGAAAAAAAATGATGCTTTGATTTTGTGGTAAAAGGAATCTCCACTTAATTAAAATTCTTCCTCCACTTCAAAGCCAGAGTTTAAAGCTACCTGCTTTGAGGAACCTTCTGGCTGCCCCCACCTCGAGGGAACGCCTGGCCCCCCTCACAGCATTGATATTCTTCTCTTAGTTGTTGTTCACTCAGTGTGTGCCTAAGTCTAGTAGCACCCTGCAGGTTCCCCAGACAGGAACAGAATGTCGAAGGTCACTTCGTGCCCTCGGCAGTAGCCAGGAAATGACCTTAAATCAAGTAGTTGGTGTGATCTTGCCTTGGCCAGTGTTGCACAGTGGTTAGAGTGTCAGCTCGCACACCAAAGGGTCTTGGGTTCAATTCCCAGTCGAGGGCATGTACCAGACTCGGTGGGATGCTCGAGAGGCAACCAATCAATGTGTCTTTCACACATCGATGTTTCTCTCTCTCCTCCACTCTCTCTCCTCCCTTCCCTCTCTCCCACACTCTCTAAAAATCAATGGAAAAAATATCCTCGGGTGAGGATTAACAACAACAAAAAAGTAGTCTGTGTGATCTCAAATAACAACTTTATCTAAGCCTCAGTTTCCTCCCCTATAAAAAGGCTGCAGTCATAGTACCTACCTAATTGGGATTGTGTAAAAGTAAATAATACAAGTGAAGTGGGTAATATGCTGTTTAGAACATGGTACTCAAATCCATAGATTGGTAAGTGTGTACATATATCTTATATAATAAAAGGGAAATATGTAAATTGACCCTAATGGCGAAATGACCAGGAATGACCGGTTGCTATGACACGCACTGACCACCAGGGGGCAGACGCTCAATGCAGGAGCTGCCGCCTGGTGGTCAGTGCGCTCCCACAGGGGGAGCTCTGCTCAGCCACAAACGGGGCTGATGGCTGCAAGCGCAGCGGCGGTGATGGGAGCCTCTCCTGCCTCCTTGGCAGCGCTAAGGATGTCTGACTGATAGCTTTGGCCCCCTCCCCGCGGGCCTAAGCTATCAGTTGGACATCCCTTGAGGGCTCCTGGGCTGCCAGAGGGATGTCTGACTGCCAGCTTAGGCCTGATTCCCGGGGAGCGTCAGTCAGACATACCCTGAGAGGGCACAGGCCAGGCTGAGGGACCCTCCCGAGTGCATGAATTTTTGTGCACCAGGCCGCTAGTATTCTTATAACATTGCTGATACATCATCCTAGGGCTACCTGGCTAAGATACAGGGAGAAAGTGTGGTGCCTAGCACACTTTCTAAATACACGCCTTCTCCGCCTCTCTCTCCTTCTGTCTTTATTTAGTTTTTGTGTATCTGAGTGTCCTCATCCCAAGGGAACCTGGCGAAAAGGTAGGGAAACCAGACGGGAAGGCACGTTCCTGTCGTCAAATGCGTTTCCAAGCACTTTCTTGTCCCGTTAGGGAACCTTTCTAGGAACCAGTTCTGCTGGTTGCTGCCAGCCCCTTTGCTTAGAGGGGCTATGAAGAGATTTCACTGTCAAGACCTTTGGTTCATAGAAACATCTTCCCCACTTAGCCCAGACTACAGGCTAATTGACAGATTCCACTAGAATGAATGGATCTAGAAACACCTTAGTTATCGTGCAGAAACAGCTGCCCATGTTGCTACAGTACCCTTCCCTGGGTTTCTAGGGTAACGGGCATCTCCACATCCCGGGTTCGTATTGAGGCTATTCTTAGTATCACGATGACAGTGTGCTTCCGTTCCTGAAGGTCTGTCATTTCTTCACTATTCATGGCTTTGCTGCCTTCCTTCCTCGCTGCCCATTCTTCCCACAGACCCTCACACACTGGCCCCACCTCCTTCAAACTGCTCCCCGAGGAAACGACTTCCCAGCTTCCCGGTCAACATGCTCCCGCCTGACCTCCCGGCAGCAGACAGTGCTTACCACTAGCGAGCACCCTGTTCTTCTGCACCCGCCCTTCCCCAGCTGCTTTAGAATTAGACCCCGGGGTTTTTCCTCTCCTGCTGATCCTTCTTTGTTGCCTTTGCTCGCTCCCACCTCTGTCCTTTAAATACCAGCATTCCCCAAGGTTCTGCCCTGAGCTGCATGCTTTTCTTGCTCTATATAGTTATTCCCACTTGACTGTTGCCACTCACAAATAATGAACCAACGCAGAAAAACCCAATGGAGAAAAAAATTTAAATCGCACGAAACATCACCAATGACACTTTTTATCCATCTGTATATATAAAAGCCTAAGTGACTGGATGACCAGACAACCAGACAACTGGCCGGTAGCTATGACGTGCACTGACCACCATGGGGCAGACGCTCGATGCAGGAGCTGCCCCTGGTGGTCAGTGCGCTCCCTCAGCGGGAGTGCTGCTTAGCTGACAGTCGGGCGCCAGACTCCAGGCTGACGGCTGGTGAGCGCAGCTGGCAGTGCAAGCCTCTCCTGTGGACACTCCCCCTGCGGCCCCCAGCAGTGATGGCAGGTGCAGGGGGGCCAGGATGAGTGGGAGCAGTGCGTGGTGCCCAGCTCCGGGCTCAGGCTCCTCCCGGGCTGCCTACAGCTTCGCGCACTACTTTGTGCTGTGTGGGATTGACACGTGGACAATGGGCTGGAGCCCAAGGAGCTGGCGGGTAAGGCCAGGCTGCAGCGGCCGGAGGTCCACTGATCCCCACAGGCCAGGCCGGGGGACCCCACCGGTGCATGAATCTGTGCACCGGGCCTCTGGTATTTATGTATATAGTTCCACGATTTTATAAAAATTGGATTGCTCTATACAAGTGTTTGATAGCATGCTTTTTAAAATTCAACAATATGGCTTAAATATTAAAGGGTTTTTACCATCATTTTTAGTGTACTATATTGAATTAGTTTGCTAGTGTTGCCATAACAAAGTACCACAGACTTGTGGCTTAAACAACACACATTTATTTCCTCACAAGTCTGGAGGCTAGAAATCCGAGATCAAGGCGTCAGCAGGGCTGGTTTCTTTTGAGGCCTCTCTCCTTGGCTTGGAGACAGCCATAGCTCTCTGTGTGTTCGCATTATCTGCCTCTGGGCATGTCTGTGAAACAGGTTAGGGCCCACCGTGACTAAAGACCTTATCTTCAAATACAGCCACATTCTGAGTTACTGGGGATTAGGGCTTCAACCTATGAATTTTGAGGGTGCATGAGGCATACTTCAGCCCATAACACATATATTTTTAAAAATGATTCTTCACTCATGCCTTTTTTTTTCAAACATTTCAACCATGCCTTTGAAGTTGCTTTTTATCCTTGGTTTTGACATTTTCTTTTTATATCTTTGACTGAGGGTGAGTAGAGTCTCAGTAAAGATGCAGACTACATGCCAGCTCCCCATAAGACTCCACCATTGGTTATTCCCTGCTCACCTCGGCGGCACACACACCGTTGGTTATTCTGTGGACTCTGATGTAGCTCGTCAGTATTACTCAGCTTTACCTTGGGCATCCAACACTGTTAAGGGTCACACTTTACATTTTTTATATCATATAGACTGTCTGCTTTTTTCTTCTCAGTTCTCCCCTTCAATACTCTTGTTTTTCTCAGCCTACAAGAGATTTTTCAAAAATCTGCCCTAAGCTCACCAAACGCTGGTATTAATCCAGATATATCAGTTTCCCTGTTAAAATACCAAAGTTAAGAAAGTGGAATTTTTATTAGCCACTTTCCCTTTGGACAGGAGGGCAGTAAATATTTAACAGAGAAGAGCTGATTGAGACCAGGTAACAGGGTCAAGTTTTTCTTGTGGTGACTGTTTTATGTGTGGACAAAGCCATCAAGGGAGCCCAATAGATTTTAATGTATAACTGAGCTCTTTATCCCACTTGCATTGTAGTGATGAATGAAACACACCTTTCTTTTCCAGGTCTTCTAACCTGTGCTTGATGACTGTCATATTTTGCCTAAGCCTCCATAGTCAACCCTGCTGACAAAGTGCCGTTCTGTGTCTCAGTAAGCGGATACAGACCTTCCTCATCAGTGCGGGCCAAGGCCAGAAAGGGACTCGCTAATTACAGAGTGAGAAAGGTCAAAAGAAAATTCCCTTACATTTGCTGGTTCCTAAAGAGTAGGTTTTTATCTGAGAAGACACATTGTTTGAAAACACTTCATTCATTTCTAAACATATCAGGCTGTGGAAGTGAAAGAACATTCTGTTCTTCAAAATATGTGAAAGAATATTGCAGAGTTATAAAAAAGTTGAGCTATTGAATATAATAATCTTCCCTGTGTCAATCATACAGCTTGAACTCTGGATCCTCTTTTTCTTCTTTCCTCCTTCCTTTTCAGAGAGAACAAATATCCCAAATTTTCTGTTTGGCATTCTTTGGATTTTTTTGAAAGTTAGCATACATGTATATAACCACAAATAATATGCCCTATGATAATTCATATAAAAACATAATATATGTATGTAACTTTCAGTAATTCTCTTTTCATTTTATACCAGTTTTTAAATTTACATGTTTTGAAATTTACATGTTATAGTTCCAATTTTCCCATGTCACTCTGCATAATATTCCATTGTATGAATAATCCATAGTTTAGTCTACTAATGAACACATATGTTATTTCAAATTTAAATTCTTTTTACTATCAAAAAACACACTGCTTCAGTGACTGTGCTTGTACCTGTCTCTTCTGAATAGCACTGGATGAATGCAGTCTATGAGAACTCCGTTATTTTACCTCCTCGCCAGCATTTGGTATTTCATTATCATCAACGTTTGCTACTGAATTTTGCACTAGACAATAGGGAGGGGATTGGAGGACACTAATCTAAATCCAAGACTGCTCAAATTTTATCTTTAAATGGAAGTATGGATAGATTCAAATATTAGTCATAGGTTTACAAAAGAAAAGAAATATTGACAAGGGATTTCATTTGAATGTGCATTGAATGAAAAATATAAATTCGTTTTTTGTGTTAAAGGATACTCAACCAATGCCCCTCTCTTATTTATCCATAGAGGGATTGCAATTAAGGTGAGTTTGGTAGAAAAAAAGTCAATTTGAATAAGTCTGTCTTGTCCCCTCCTGATTTTATTATTAAACTACCAACTTCTACTCCTAAGTTCAACAGTAAACTACTTACTCATGAGTAAGTAGACACTCTCATAAAGATCTCAATTTTCTTTTGAAAGAAAATATGAACAACAAAAACTGCTGAGAAAAGGGAAAATAAAAATACGATTAATACCTGCAATTGAATTAACTATTTAGAAGGCACTTCCACATATTTCTTTTTATCTCACAACCTACCTTTGAGGTAGGTAGGTTTCAATTATTCATTCAATGAGGTTTTTATTTCTCAGAAATGCCAAGGATGCCAAAAAAAAAAAAATTCTGTTCTTAGACCTGGTTTCCATGTATTCAGAGAATAATAAAAGTCAAATATTGTTCCATGACTAGCTGTAGTTCAGAAGTAGCCTTAGACATTACTCAGAATCCATTCTTTAGAGAGGAGAGAAGAAATTTCTGAAATCCACTGTGGATTCTTTTGGAATTCTTTCTGACTATGCAGCATTTTTGGTTGAGATAAACATTTCTTTGTTTTGTTCAAGTCCTTTGAGGAGCATGTGGGCGTTGACTGTCCACATGTAGGTGTTCTGAAAACGGAGGCAGGGCTCTCGCCTTTGGAAGTAGACTTTGTAGAACTCAGCGCTGGACTCTGGGGTCTCCTGCCTGGGTGTGATCTTAGAATTGTTTTTCATTGCGGATACAGAGCGTCTCCTTTTACCATTATGTTTACTGCTCTGGTGCATGTCTGACAGGTCATCAACAAAATAGTGTGGAGGCATGTACCTCTTCATAATTTTTGCTTCTTGAAAATTGAGTGCGTACCTTTTAGCCTCTTAATTCACAAGTGTCTGTATTTGGGTGTCAGCTTTGGCTTGGGCTTCAGGCACATTCCAGATTTATCCAGCACCTGCAGCTGGAAGCAGTATGGACATGCTTCTTCAAAAATGCTCTTATCAGTGTTGGAGGAACTGTGGGCCCAGAAGCAGCAGGCCTGACCCAGGCAAATGGTTTCAGCAATGCTGCCTGTGTCCACAGGACTGAAGCCTGCTGGGAGCCCTGTCCTGGATTTTACTGTGAAGAAATGCCAGGCAAACCCAAACTTAGGTACACTGTACACACAAAATAAATGCCTGTACTCTTCTAAATTGTCAAAAGTAAGAAACTAAAAGAGAGGAGTGTGGGACTGTTCCATATTGAAGGATACTCAAGGGACTTAATGTCTAAGTGCCAGGTTTGCTCCTGAACTAGGGAAAATGGACTATAGAGGACATTGTTAAGACAATTGATAAAATTGGAATATGGGCTGTATTTATGTGTGTATGTATGTTTGCCTGTAATTATACGAGCCTGGAGGAGGGCATATACTTGGGAAGGAGTGGGGGTGAAAGATTAAGAGGAAAAATAATACAATTATATATCCTATATATAATAAAGAGGTAATATGCAAATTGACCATCACTCCAACACACAAGATGCCCACCCCCATGTGGTCAAAGATGGCTGCCCCCATGTGGACACAAGATGGCTGCCACAAGATGGCCAGCAGGGGAGGGCAGTTGTGGGCAATCAGGCCAGCAGGGGAGGGCAGTTGGGGGCAACCAGGCCGGCAGGGGAGGGATGTTAGGGGCAACCAGGCCGGCAAGGGAGGGCAGTTAGGGGTGACTGGGCCAGCAGGGGAGGGCAGTTGGGGGTGACCAGACTGGCAGGGGAGTGGTTAGGGCATGATCAGGCTTGCAGGCAGAAGCGGTTAGGGGCCATCAGGCAGGCAAGCAGATGAGTGGTTGGGAGCCAGCAGTCCTGGATTGTGAGAGGGATTCAGACATCCCTCGAGAGGTCCCAGATTGGAGAGGGTTCAGGCTAGGCTGAGGGACACCTGCCCCCCGCCCCCCCGTGCACAAATTTTGTGCACTGGGCCTCTAGTATATATATAAAAGCATACAGCATGAAAGCATGCATGATACCATCCCATTTTTGTTAATGATAATAGATGTGTATGTGTGCATACATGAACTATATAAGGATAATCAACAAAATGTTAATGATTAAGATGATGGAAATTTGAACTTTTCCATTTTAAATATTTATGTGTAGTATAATTTTTTCTTTTTAATATTTTTTCAATGCATATGTATTATTTTTATAAAAACACTAAAGTATTTTTTGGTGCTAAAATGCAAGAAAAACTCACTTGAGGAAATTACAAGAACATTTTTAATTTTTTTCTGTCTCACCCAATTTTTCTTGTAGTGCTGAGTTTATTACTTTAAACACCTTATGTGTTTTGACACAAGATGTTCCCAGATGTGCTGAGCACATGTGAAAATGGGAGCAAGCCTCGGGTTGGCAGGAATTCAGGTGTGTGGTTTTCTGAGGAATTTTGTTGGTCTGGGAGTTTCAGCAGTTACTTCCTGCCGTCACAGACTCAGAGGAAGTCCCTTTCTGGTGATTTCAAAGTTCTCCTTCTAGGACATGTCCCTTTGAGCACACAGGGCGCAGACTCATGCGGGCCCCACATACTGTTCTGGGATCTGAGTATCTTCCTCTTGCACCACAGATAAGCCCATACTTCCTCTTGGCTGCCTGGAGGTGTGCTGAGTATTACCGAGGTGGGTTTGTGGAATGCTTTGAGCTGCTCAGATGAAAGGCACAAAGCTCTAATTTTGTGGATAACATAACCCCTGCTGTCAGTGGCCCCCGAGTCAGATGAAAACAGGCAAAGACCCACTGGAATCAAAGATCCCGCCAACTGTCAAGGGAAGGTCATCTTGGTGCTCTGCGAACTACTTTGGTAGCTTTAGGAGGGTCGTCTTGTAAAGAAGATAAAGAGTTAATGCTCCCGGAAGGAGCTCTAACTAATCACTGACAGGTTGGTGGATAAAGTCCAGCTTCCTTGCTCCTCAGGTGGGGTGACCATGAGGCAGGCTCTGTGCCACTTCCCAGGCCCTGGAGGGACTGAGCTTTGGCTGCCCGCAGTGTAACTTGCTCATCCTGAGATTCATGGGTTCCTTCTCCTCCCTATCTCGCTTCCAGAATATCTTGGGAGTGTTTTCTGGAATCCCCTCCCAAGTCTAGTCTACTCCAACTAGACATTTGTTTTTCCACCATTCCCATTTCCCTGAGGTCCTAGGCCCTCTAGCTTGGCCTATCGGAGTCGTCACAGTCCCGGTGTCCCATTTTGTTACAGTCTAGGCCTCAGAGATTTCTCCTTCCTCTGAAAGGAAGATACTCTTCCCTTCTCATTTGGCAGGTAGTCAGACACAGTACACTCTCTCCACTGTGGAGTGGGCTGGATAGAAAACGTGGGAACCAGATATAGATACTGGGCCCTGAGTCCTGGCTTGGGTACTTCCTAGGTGGAATCTTGAGCAAATCACCTAACTTCTCTGACCTTCAGTTTCCTCCTTGCCTTGTTGGGTTGTTCTCTGGATTTAATGAACTAAATACAGGGTGTCTTTCCCCACCCCCCCACCCCCCAATGTATGCACACGTTGTAGGTTCTATTACATTTTGAAAATGAAATGTATCTTAATGAACTCTGCCTTTATAATTATTCAAAGTGTGTATACATTTTTTGGGACACCCTGTATGTAAAGAGCCAAGATAGGATGTTGGCTAATACGAGAAGATACTCCAGAGTTATCTGTAGTCCATTATTCTCTTTCCTGATTTACTTTCTCATGCATCTCCATCCAGTCTCCTCAACTAGACTGTAGCTTCTCTGCCACCTTTAACTTCTTCTCACACTGCCTTGCCCATGGCAGGCACTAAACATTCTTCCTGAGTTTTCATCAATTCAAATTCATTTACAGATTGTTTCTTATTGTGAGGAATTCTCAGAGAATTTGTAGCAGGTCACTTCTGTTCGGGGCCTCAACTTCCTCAGATGCAGAACAAGTGTTTGGGTATATATTTCTAGATGCACTGAGGTCCTCCTAGCATTAAAGTTTGAATGCTATATATTCATTGAGGGCACATACTGTATGTTATTATTCTTTCTGACCACCCAACACTTAACACAATGGTGTCCTGAATTAAGTGACTACCCAGTGCATGTAGAACCAATTCCAGACACCTCCCAGTCGTACCTCTTACCACTTTCCCTCTCTGACTCCATTCCAGCCAGTTTTTCTTTGTACTCCTGGACCTTCCCAGGCTTGGTCTGCCTCAGACCTTTGCACTTGCTGTTTCTCATCATTTGGTTCTCTGCCCAATGTCTCCTCCAGGGAGGTCTCTTGTTCTACCTGTCTATCCCACAACCCTTTTTTCATTTGTGTAACTGCTCTCTGAAATTGTCTTATCATTTATTGGATTTCATTGTTTGCATTTCATTTGCATTCATTGTTTTGGCTCCCTACCTCTTCCTCTAGTCCTCCACATCTTGGATCCTTCCATATCCCTGCTGCTAAAATAGTACTTAGCACCAACGAGGCCCATAAATAAATGTGGCATGAATAAATGAATGAGTGAGCTCTCTCATGCCTTACAGAGTAGTTTTTAGGTGGCAAGCTCAAATCTGTGGCCATCATGCTAGGTTCTAGTGGACCTCTGTAGGTATGCGCCTGCATGACTTTATTGCCATAGCTCTGAGTAAACATGGAGTGGGAAGAAACAGGAACTCCTAGGAAGAGAACTGCAAACAATTATATCAGTTTATCTAGAAACTTACTTGCAATGGAAAATGCAGATATAATTAAAGAGAATAATTCTTTTTATTAAGGAAAATTCCAAACATAAACATAAGTAGATGTGGTAGATGAGAATAGCCTACGGGACTTGCTTATACACTGTTGTGGACACACCCTAGAGTGGCCCCCCATACTAACGTCCATTCCCTTGTATATATAGTCCCCTCCCCGGAGTGTGTGGAAACCTGTGATTGGCTTTCTCACCAACAGAATATGGCACATTTGATGTCACCTCTGTGTGATTATTCATGTTATGTAAGATTGCATCTTGCTAGCAGACTCACTCTGGGGACTCTCCTTGCTGGCTGGTTGAAGTCAAGTGGCCATGCTGGGGAAGCCCACAGTGACAACGAACTCCAGGTGCTCTCTAGGAGCTGATGGCCAGCTGACAGCCAGCAAAAGGCCAGGTCCTCAGTCCTACAGGTGCAAGGAGGTGAATGCCGCCAGTGACCTGAGCGTGGAAACTGATCCTTTTCCAGGTGAGCTCCAGATGAGAATGCAGCCAGGCCAACACCTTGCTGGCAAGTGTGAGACCCTGAGCAGAGGACCCCCGGTGCCTGGACACCTGACTCATGGAAACTGAGGTAATAAATCTGTGTTTTAGGCTGCTAAATTTGTGATAATCTGCTGTAATAAATAACTACAATAGATAATAGATAATTTTTCAACAGTTTGCCAATATTGTTTCATCTATACTGTCATGTTTTGGGGGGAATGGGTGGGCTGGAGTATTTTAAAGCACATGCAAATTCTTTAGTATGTATCTCTAACTTTTAAAAAAACATAACCACAATGCCAGAAAAATTAGGTCTTAATTGACAACAAGAATGAGGATCTTTATTTTAAAGCCATCACGTCATGGATCTTGATTGGGAACCCTGAGAAAAGTGCTTGGAATAATTCGAAGAAGAATAGCATCCTGTTGATCCCATGAGCTAAAGGGCAGGAAAGCATATGACAGCTTTCACTTGAAATGTCAGGCTTGCCAGTTGTTGTTGTTTTTTTTAATAGCATAGCCAAAAAGTACTTAATTGTCCCCATAATGTGCTTCTCCATCATGCAATATCTAAAACCACTGGAACTCAATTCTGATTGTATAAGATCCTATGCTTTGGGATGAACGCTTGTAAATTCCATTTTTTAAAATTCTTAACTCCTTATAACTTCGTGCCTTTTTCTAATTGCCACCCCCGCTACGTTTTCCTTACGAGAGGAAGCTCTCCCCAACTGGCCCTGATCTTTTTCTCTTTTGATTAAATGAATCTCTTCTCCCTTTGACACAGCTCACCGAGGAGGCAGCGCTTTGTAAGGGAATTTCGCAGGGTTTGGGGTTCTATCCCTTCGCCACCACAGGAGCGCTCTGTGATCGTTGGCAAGCAGTTGAGCACCTCGAAGCTGGAGACAGCAGTGCCTCGCAGGGTGTAGCACAGACTGCACATGTGACGTGCCTAACGTGTACAGTGCTGGCCCGGAGGGGGCACGGCCGTCCCCGCCGTTCTCTTTGTTAGCTCCCACCTCGGTCCACCAAGCACCAGAAATGCCCAGCGCCCGGCCTCTCCCGCCCTCGTCGCGGGGGATGCTGGGATTTGTAGTCCTTTAGTTCCCAAGTTGTGTTCTCTCTCGGGGCCGGACGGCGGGAGGAAGAACTACACCTCCCAGTGGGCCGCGAAAGGAAAGCGGGGCTCGGGAAACCGAGCGTTTGCGCCGGCTGCCTCCGCTTTCTGCTTCCCACGGGCACAGCCAACCCGTGGGGGGCTCAGACCCCACGGCAGAGCCGGGGAGGGCGCGAGCGCACCAGCCGAGCGGCGGGGACTGTGGGGCGGCGGGCACGCGC
The DNA here is from genome assembly GCA_025583905.1 of Ia io. Classification (NCBI taxonomy): domain Eukaryota; kingdom Metazoa; phylum Chordata; class Mammalia; order Chiroptera; family Vespertilionidae; genus Ia; species Ia io. The sequence continues at coordinate 5,238,509 of JAJQQW010000005.1, read as the reverse complement.
GGGCGGAAGGTCCCGCCGCGGCCGTGGGGGTTGGGGGGGGCAGAGAAATAAAGCGCGCACGCTAAGCGCCCGGATTGGAGAAGTGAGAAGGGAAAGGCCCGGGAGGCAGCGACCCACGCAAAACCAGCCGCCGGGCTGGTCCTCCGGGCGGGAGGCGGGGGCCAGGCCCGGAAGCGGCCCACACCGCCCACTGTGCTCGCCTCCCCGCGGGGATCCCGGAAACCTGGCCCGAGACCCCCGCCCGCAGCTCCATCCCGGAGTCCGGCCTGTCTGTCACCAGGCCCCCCTCCCACCCCGTTCCCAGCAGCATTAAAGCCACCCGCAACTCGACCACGCGCCCCCGGGGAGGAGGACGTGCCTGGAGGGCCACCTCTTCGTGCGGGGTCCTCAGCCCCCAGAGGCGCTAGGATGGGATGGTGTGTTTCAAGGCTGCAGCCGCTGCCGGGAACCCCGGGGGAGGAACGGGGGCGGGCGGGAGCGGGCGGAGAGCGCACGCCGCGGCGGGCCAAGTCCTCGGGCGATGCCGGAGGGAGCCCGGCTCCCGTCCCCGGCCCGGCCGGTGCGGGGCTCCGCAGAGAGAGGAGGAGCGGAAGGAGGAGCCGCGAGGGCGCAGCGCGGGCCGCCGCCCACCCGGCCGGCAGGAGGCGGACCCGCTCCGAACGCGGCGCGCGCCGGGCTGAGCCTTGCAAACAAGTGTCTGTGGCGCTCGCCCCGCGGCCTGAGACGCGCTCCTCCGCCCCCGCGGCCCTCCTCGCGCCGGCCCGGCTCCGGTGGGACGGGAGGGAGCGAGGGGGCCGGGCCGCGCAGCCCGCCCGCCGCCGCCACGACCCGCAGCCCCGCGCGGGGGCCGCGGGCTCAGCGCCGCTGCCAGGCGCTGGCGCGGGGTCGCCGCACGAGCCGCCCCCGGGTGTCGCCGAGCCCGCTCCGGACCGAAGAACGCGCTGGGTGTCCCCACCCCTGGGAGGGGTTGCCGGTGCCGCGAGCGGCCTCCCAGTTTCCATCTCTCTCCGGGGAAGACCCAGCGCCGCGGGGAAGGATTAGACTAAACCTGGCCGAGGCGCACAAGTGGCTCCCGAGCGAGCCGGCTCCGCGGCCGCCGCCTCGTGTTCTCCGCGGACGCAGCGCTCTGGGTCGGCGGGCCGGAGCCTAGGCGCGGCCGGCGGGCCGGGGGCGGCGGGGCCGGCGGTGCAGCGGGGCGAGCACGGGGGTGGCCAGGCGGCCCCACGCGCCCCGGCACGCGGGCTGGAAGCGACTGAGCAGCGCCGCGGGCTGCGGGCGAGCAGCGCCCCTCCGGGCACGGGAGCCGGCTCTGAGAGCTGGGCTCCCCGCGGGCTTAGCCTGGGCGTCCCCCGCAAAGTTGGCACCCGGCTCGGACCCCGCCTAGGGGCCGCCGCGCCGCGGCTCGAGGGGCGGCCGGGCGGCCGGCGGCGGTCGTGGCTCGGCGGGGCCCGCGCGGCCGGGGGGCTCCGGGGGGTGTGCGCCCCACGCCGGCTTCCCTCGTGGATGTCTCCCGGCGGCGGCGGGCCCATGAAAGACTGCGAGTACAGTCAGATCAGCACCCACAGCTCCTCCCCCATGGAGTCGCCCCACAAGAAGAAGAAAACCCCGGCCCGGAGGAAATGGGAGGTCTTCCCGGGAAGAAACAAGTTCTTCTGCAACGGGAGGATCATGATGGCCCGGCAGACGGGCGTCTTCTACCTGACGCTCGTCCTCATCCTGGTCACCAGCGGACTCTTCTTCGCCTTCGAGTAAGTGGCGGGGAACGCTCCCCACGCGGGCTCCCCTCGCCTCGCCGCCCCGCCCCGCCCCTCCCCGCGGTGCTTTCGTTTTCTAGAAGCCTGATCTACGGAATATCGTTATGTAACGCAAGCCCTCTCTCCCTCTGTTCTGGGGAAGGTGTTTGCTTCTGCGTCCCAAGATAATGCCGTTGTGGGTCGGCCCTGGGGGGAAGGAGCGGGGCGTGGGGACACTTGTCAGGTGCACCAGCCTGGTTGCTTCCCGGGCTGGCTGGCACCGCGCAGGCGGCGATTCCTGGCGCTGCCTCCGTGGAGTTTGGAGACGAGCAAACCAGCCCAGGTGCAACCTGAGGGAGGGGATGAGGCCGAGTCTCCAGTCCCGGACCAACAGAAGCGACTTCCTCTCTTGCGCACAGACTGTAGGGCACCTTGTGAAGCTCGGCCGACTGCATCTTGTGTGCACCTAGGCTGAAGAATGAAGAGCCCTGGTTATGCTAGGTTTCAGGTGCAGGCCACCCAGTGTGGCCCCGAAGGGTAATGTCATTTTTCATTCTGCTTAGATGTTCACTCTTGCACAACAATTTCTGATTCACCACGATATTTCGAAAAGGTCCGCTTTTTGAAAAAACGTCCAACAGAAAGTGTTCCAAACAAACACCTGGCCTTCCCCTCCCGAACTCGGGACCAGGTGGAGGAGACTTTAGACCTGTCCAGGAACTCTCTCATTCCAGGAGCTGTACTTTGGGACTTGAGCGCTTTTATCTGGAACAAAAGTGCACGCAAGTCTTTGCTATCTTTAGGAAAATCAAAGTGGCCAGTAGCAACTGTCCAACTAATGAAAGATCTTCGCATTTATTAATGGTATTAGATAAAGCAGTTTACCCACATTCCAGAATCAATTTCAATTGCTGTTATGTGGTCCAACATTTGCAGTGCAGCTTCTTACATAATGCCTGATATCTCATGCTCAATGAAAGTTGTAGCTACTTCCCCCAGAATTAAAAGGCAATCTACTCCTGGGAGTTTTTTGTGCTTCCCATATCCTGATTGTTATGGGGCACCATTCCCGTTCGTCGCCTTCTGTTGCATAGAGTTAATTAAAACTCTGTGTTTCTTTACTTTTATTTCTGATTAGTATTAATAGGCTCTGATTTTGTGCCTGGAGTTTGATATTCAAAATGCTCTCTCAGCAGTGAACCAATGTAATACTTAAGGCTCTCTGACTCTGTGGGGAACACGTTGTATCTGACTATGGTGAACAGTTTTAACAGGATTGAGTTAGAACAGGTGAGGAGAGAGAGCTCCGTCTAAGCTACTCCCCTCCCCCAGGGTCTTTTCACACACAGATCCTCCATTTTGACTATGTAAAATACCCAGGTCTCCCCTAGCAGGTTAACTTTTGTGCACAATTGAAACTAGTTGGTTGAGTCTGTCAGAGGACCTGGGGACAGGAGAGGAAGGTCGTGCCGGGGCTTTAGGCATGTCAGGAGAAATGCCCTGTCCCTTCTGCTGCTGTCCTCATCCGGAGCCACCCTTGTCCTTACAGACCTGGGTACTGAGGAGGGGGCGAGATGTGCCGGGTGAGTTTGCATTCTGAGACTTAAATTCAGGCACCGGAATGATGATGCCATGTGGTTGCACAGAAATTCTAATTAATGGTGGCTTTCATTACAGGTGGTCATTTAGATGGAGAGTATTCACTGTGTTCCTACTGTTAAAATAGTTTGAAGGGCCCAGATGCCATGGTTCAGTGGTTGAGCGTCGACCTATGAACCAGGAGGTCATGGTTAGATTCCAGGTCAGGGCACATGGCCTGGTTGCAGGCTCCATCCCCAGTAAGGGGCATTCAGGAGGCAGCTGATCAGTGATTCTCTCTCATCATTGATGTTTCTCTCTCTCTCTCTCTCCCTCTCCTCTCCTCTCTGAAATCAGTACAAAAATATATTAAAAGAAAAGTTTTGAAGGGATCTATTTTGGCATTTTTGCTCTTTTTAGCCATTTTAAGAGTGGAGAAAATGGGTTAATTTTGTGATTGTGTTGCAGAGCATCAGCCACAAGTGTCTTTCATGTAGAATGAAGATATTTCTTTTGCTATATTACCCAAATCCCCACTGTATGGTTAGCCCCCCCACCCCAATTATTAGTTACCACCTTTTTATTTTCTTCGTTCAAACGTTTAGTTGAACTAAACCATTATAAACTCATTTTCTCTTCCTTCTTCCAAGAGTTCCCAAAAGTCTTCATTAGCAGGCTGTCACAGATCCTTTTCTGCATCAGCGTTGTGCTAACTGATGGCTGTAGGAATCAACATGTGCCCTGCGGTTTTATGAACTGCTGTTGGCAGCTTCGTTTTTGTATCAGCTGTGTGTGTGTGTGTGTGTGTGTGTGTGTCTCTGTGTTTGGTCTCCATGAGTGTTGCTTAATTCGGCAATTTGAAATTTCAAGAAGGTAGACCCATTCTATCATGCTGCCTCAGTTGAGAAAAAAGCATAGGGCTGTTCAGACTATAGACTATTATGGTTTTGGTAAATAATATTTGTATTGCTTTTAAGTTCTTTGTCATTGCTAATTGTGGAGTGAAAATAACTTTGGCTAAATTAATTTGATAGAGACTCAGAGAACCAATTAGCTACATGCATAGGTAATGAAATACAAACAGGCTGAAATAAAAGCGATCCAGACAGAATGCTAGTTTTGTCTGCTTGTGCCTGATTCCTCGGTCCTTTCTTTAGTTACTGATTGAGCACATACAATGTGGTTGCCTATTTTGATTAATTTCTTGTCTAGATAACTTTAACATTAGTAGAATTCGTTTCCAAACATTACACCCCATGCTTCCCTATACAGATACACAAAGGCAAATTCAAATTTTGAAAAGAAGACATGTAACTTGTAAAGTTAGTTTTAGGCCTCCTTATCCGGGGACTCTCTGCCCCCCTCTCTCATTCCCAACCTTGAACAGATAGATGAGGAAGTCCGTGCGCGGGAAGTGAACTTACTGGAGCGCAGCAACAGGTGCGCTCACTGTCCTCCCCCCTGGGAGAAAGGCAGGGGAGAAATCACTATTCCCACCCCGGAGAGGAAGTGACCAGAGGCTTGGCGAGGTTAAATAACACTGAGGTGGCACAGTACCTGGTGGCAGGGCTGACTGCAAAGCCAGCAGCCTCTCTGGCCCCGGTGCTGCTCCTCCTCCGATACACAGCAGTGGTTACAGGCATGGATTTTGGATGGACAGTTCCCAAGATTCTTACCAGAGCATGACCCTGGGCAAATTATTTGACTTTAAAGCCCCAGCTTCCCAATCTGTTCAATGGGATTATTAATATCTATCTTTAAATGCTGTGAAGATTAAATGAAAATGTGTACGTAGTACAGTGTCTCGTAGAGAAGAGCAAGTGCTCAATAAACAGTGCCTCTGATTAGAGGAAACCTTAGAAATAGCCTCCGGAGGACTCTGCCCACCCTCTCTGAGAGCCTTGGAAGGATGGGGTTTGTGGGTTAATAAGCAGGCATGACAGTGACAGCTTGTTAGGGCTGAACATGCAGAACTGTGGAGTCTGTGCTTAAAATAAAGGCTCTGAGGAGTGGCTTCACTCTTGCCCCTCCAGAGTGGGTCCTGCAGGGGTGGCCGGGGACCGTCCTTATCCAGACCCTGAAGAAGAGCGCTGAGCAAGCCTGCAAGCAGCGAGGACTGGATTTCATTTCCATTTTGGGAGCTGCCATCTCAGAACCGTGGAAACAGTAAAGAACGCTATTAGGAGCAACCTGATGCAACTCGCCGTCTTTTCCAAGTAGGGCAGGGTATTTGTCTTTTGGCATCTTTTATTCACCATATGGGTATGGGTGCAAAGTGACAGCATCTCACAGCTGTATTTAAGAGCGAAGGGAGGACGCTGGCTGCAGTGTTACGGAGACAGCTTGCTGCTCCTTGAGGGGCTGGCTCATCAGAGACTCCCTGCACTGTCCTCATCTCACATCCCCATACTTGCAATGGGAAAAGATCAGCGAGCATTACTGGTTTCTTTACACACACACACACACACACACACACACACACACACACACACACACACACACAGAGTCTGCTGTTGTTTCGAGTTGAAAATAAAGTCTTTGGTCCTGAAATATTGGCATTTCATAGTCTCTTGATCACAAGGGCAGAAAGAAGGAGATGAACTGGGAGGCAGAGCAGATTCCTGTTTTCAGGAGCATCCTGGGAGGTGAGGGGAGGCCTGCTCAGATCGTGCACTTGAATGCCTGCCAATTCGGTGCTGTCACCATGGACAGTTTGGGGATGTTACTAGAACTGAAACTGAAGCTTGAGAATGTGGGAACATTCTTAAATTTTTCATCACTAGAAGTCTATTGATGATTTTTTAAAAAAAAGTCAATTGTATTTCTCCCCCACCTGTCGTCGTCGTCGTCCTCCTCCTCCTCCTCCTCTCCTCCTCCTCCTCCTCCTTCTTCTTCCTCTTTCACCTTTGGCTAATCACCTCTGAAATACAGTAAGTTCCCACTTAACGTCCTCGTTGATAGATTCTGTGACTTTAAGCAAAATGGATAATGAAACCAATTTAACCATTGGCTAATTGATATAAACAAGAATTAAGTTCCTATGGCATATGGCATCTCGTCAACATTATCATGAACCAATGTTGAACGAAATGGGCATATTTCGAGGACCTGCTGTAATTGATGAATAATTGGTAGTCACCTTGAAGATGGAACAAAGGACTGTCCCCATAAACAAAAGCACCATTTCTAATAATTTCTCCTTTGCAGATGAGAGATCCTTTATTATCTAGCAGAAGTTATTGCTCTTATAACATGCAAGCATCCCATCTTTTTCAACCATCCTCTTCAGAACTGCATCAAATTCTCTACCACCTCAGAAAACATCCAAAAAGTGTCCAGTTTTCTTTTGGCCGAATGCTGGCCATGCTGTGCATCGTAGAACACCATGGGGTTGATAGTAGATGATAGTAATGGCCATTAGGACCTCACCACTGAACATTAGTACATGGTGTCAAGGACATTTTATAACCCACTATGGCCCCATGAAAAGCTAAGGTTGCTTCAAAACCTTATTAATGATTTCTTGGCATGAGTGCACGAACCCTTGCCTATGTGTGCATGAGCAACACATGTAATTTTCCTGAGGGTAGGGACTCCGTTTGCTGCTGCATCCCGGTAAATGGCAGGCTCTCAGTAATAAACATATTTGTTGCTGGATGAAATAATGGTAATATTGAAACACTGAAAAATAACTTCTGTCTTTAGTTTCTCATTTTGTCAAGTTGTGAACATTAATAAAGTTGGTAATTAATAATGTCTTACAGAACATATTTGCCTTAGAACTATATTTGATATAGTTCTTCTGAATTCAGAATCAAGTATCACCCCTTTACAAATGCATTAATTGAAGCAGAGAAAAGAAAAGCTTTTGTTTTGTTACTTAGAAAACTAGTGATAGAGCTGGGGTGTTCTCTTGGCTCACCAAGACTTCTTTCTAGTTTTTTCTTATTTAACTAATGTGTTAAGCAATGAAGTGATCTGTGATATATATGAATGTTACCTAACAACCGTCAGCACCTAGAATAATTTCGCATTTTATAGATTTTTGACTACAGTTACTTGAGTTCACCTGAGAAAGCTTAGAAGGATACTGTCGATTACTTATGTTTTATTGTGTTCAGTTGCAGCTAGTGGGAAGTGATATCAAATTATTCAGAAAATGATTATAATAGTGATGGTCAATTATTTAATGGGCCATAACTGTGTATGTAATCTGGAGATTTTTATTTTGTAGTATAGTGTTACACATAATTTATTCATGGCAAAGTTATTATGTCTTGGCAAGAAAATTTAAATTAAGCGTTTTAAGGAAGTACATTTATTCTTTTGTAGGTGAGGTTGCTAGGAAAGGGAAAATAGTGGTCAGTAGATACTTATAATTAGTTACACTTAGGAATTTGGCTCAGATAAGAGTAGGGGACCATCTAAATGCTTTTGTTTAATTCTTCCGTAAATATGGCCTCTTTTATTTCTGAGGAGCAGTTCACTATTATTTTTAGCATTTCCCCCTGTCAGTTTTTGTCCCAGCTGATTTTCTCTTTATCTTTTGTTTTCGACAGCAGAACAATGACATGCTGAGGTGTGGTTATCTTGATATTTATCCTGCTTGGAGTTTGCTGAGGCTTCTTGAAGCTGTGGATTAATATCTTTCATCAGCTTTAGAAAATTTTCATCCATTATTTCTTTTATCCCCTTTCCTCTCGTGAAACTCCATTTATTTGTATGTGATATTATTTCATATAGCCCCATACATCTTGGATACTTGATGCCATTTTTTTAACTCTTTTTTTTTCTCTTTGTGTTTCAGTTTGAATAATTCCTAGTATTGTGTCTTCAAGTTTACTTGATCCTTTTCTCTGCTATGTCTATGTTGAGCCATTTTTGATATCTTATTATTTTGAACATTTATCTATTTTACAAATAGTTTTTTATATAGTTATAAAAATAATTTTCATTCTTCTGCTGAAATTCCCCATCTGTTCTTGTCCACATTTTCTACTGAATAATTTAACATTTTTTGTAGTGACTTTAAAATCCTTGTCTAATGATTCCAATATCTATATTATCTCTGTGTCTGCTTCTTTTGACTATTCCTTCTCTTGACTGTGGGTTATATTTCCTCTCTTTTTGTGTGCCTTATAATTTTTGATAGCGTAACAGATATTGTGCATAAAAGAATTGTAGAGGCTGTATTTATTTATTTATTTTTGTTAATCCTCACCTGAGAATATTTTTCCATTGATCTTTTAGAGAGAGTGGGGGAGAGGGGGAAAGACAGAGAGAAATATTGATGTGAGAGAAACACATGGATTGGTTGCTTCCTGCCCCTGACCAGGGCCTGGTGAGGAGCCTGGAACCAAGGTACATGCCATATGGGATCGAACCTGGGACCCTTTGGTCTGCAGGCCGATGCTCTATCCACTGAGCCAAACAGGCTAGAGCTGAGGCTGTAGTAATTTAAAAGGGCATGCTCTTTTATGAGGTCACTGGTGACTGGGCTGAGTCAACCTCATTTATAATTGAAATGGGTGTGGGTTTTGCCAAAGCTTTGGTTAGATTCATTTAATCACTGACCTTAGGTGTTTTGAGGGAAGTATCAGGACTTTTCCTTTAGCAGGAAGTGGGATCTGAGCCCTGGCTAAACTCTGAAGATTTTTTTACCTTATACAGCCTAATGCCAGCTCACCAAACTGGAAGATTTCTGTTTGTTAGCCAGAATGCCCGCTTTTTGGGTTACTGGGTAGCTTTTTTTGTTTTCAGCCCAGCCCCAACTTTCTGTACCCCAGGACATCTCTTACTGCCCAGCTGTCTGGCCTCAGCTTTTGGAGATTGCAGCAGTGCCCTGGGTGAAGGCCTGAAGCACCTGAGAGAGATGTGTTCAGTTTTATGTTTGGACTCCTACTGCCTTACCCTTGGGGAAGTTCCCATAGGCATCAGGGAAGGTGTCTCTCAACTCCCCTGCCCTACCCCCAGCCTTTGGTGTGCTCTTGCTGTGTTTGGTGAGGATCCATCGGGAAGAGTTGGCTGGTGGTGCAGACTTACTCTGTGGCTGAGGTTCCTTGGCATTCTAATCTACGTGGCAGTCCACACATGGCCATTAAACTTGTTTAAAAATTTCCCTGGTTTCTCCTTATTCCTGTCTATGGTGGATTTCTGTACTTCCTGCCACTTTGCTAGGAATGAAAGCAGATGTTGGCCTTTTTTCCTTTTGGGAAGGGCTTCACACATTTAGACTTCTTGGCAGCCTCAGTTCCCTGATATGTTTTAAAAACAGTGCTTTTGTAGTTGATACCACTTGCTCTCATTGTTAGAGTGCAGTGATTACACTTACCATGTTCAATTTGTGATTTTGAAAAAACTTAATATTGTGTTTCTCAGGTTGTTGGTGTGTATATATGTAATTAGTTTTTATTGCTATAATGTTTGATTTGTATAAATATGCTCAGTTTATTCTTCATACTCTTGCTAATCTTTCTTTGACTTCTCACTGATTCTTGGCATTTACTATCATTTAAAGGGTAAAATATGCAAGGCTGCCTCTTCATGGATTTTAGTTTCTTCTTAAGCGTGTCCTAGCAATGACTATGACATCCAAATTCAATGCCTAGGCCTGGGTTACTGAAATAGAGTTTACCAAGGGTTCAATTCCATTGTGCTTTTATATGATAATAAAATATTTATCCCAATGGTAAATTATGACTATCAACTAATCATTGAAGTTGTATACCTTTAAGAGCAAGATTTAAAGAAATATATATCTTTATGATGAGTGAAGTACTTGATCACGAATTTCATCTTCATAGTTTAATTTGATGCTAGTTTTTCATTGATTTTGAAAGAAGGCTTTCACTTTTCCTCCTTCACTTACAGGACTTTGGGTTTGGAGCTCTTCTCTGATTCCTGTCTAGTTTAGACATAGCCCCTCAGAGGACTTGTAATTAAGGTTCCATTACCAACCTCTTCTCAGGTAGCTGGCTGTAGTTGGCATTGCTGATAGAAGGGACTTCCAGTCGACCCAGCCAGCCCTCAGCCTGTATAGACTCTCTGTCTCCCTGATGCTGTACCTGACAGATAATCTCTTCCTCTGCCAAGATCAGGCCCAGGATGAAGAGAACGGTGACAGGCGTGTGTGTGTGTGTGTGTGTGTGTGTGTGTGTGTGTGTCCCTTTCTCTCAACTCCATTCTTCCAAACCGTAGAAGTTGCACTTTCCTTAATTTAGGCCAATTTTTGCCTCTACCTCCTTGGACTGTCACAGCTAAGAGCTAACATACCCTTAGAATACACTTCCCTGTCCCTTTCTAGATAGAGATTTTTGAAGTAGGCTTTCTTTCAATACTAAAGAGACCTTTTTATTTTAGGACATTTTAAGCACATTTTGATAGAACACATCATTTTAAAAAAACAGGGTCACAATAGTTGACATACGTCTTTAAGCTGGCTTTTAAAAATTGCTGACCTCAAAATCCATGGGAACTGGTCTTGCCCTTTCAAGCCATCAGAATGTGACAGTGGAAGGTGGCTGATAAGGGAGGGTGTGGCCAGTGGCCCCCAGCTGGGTGCCTTTGCTTTGAGATAAACTTGTCAGTGGAGGAATGGTGGTCTCACTCACTTGAAAGCCTTTAAGCTCCAGAAGTCTGTGATCCTTTGGTGCTTTTCAGAAACTTCTCACAAATACAGAGAAACAGCTTATTTTATCACAGAATGCTGGAGTCTATTAGAGGCATTTGTTCTACTTGCTGAGATGAGAAATTACTGGCTCTCCTTGTACAGGTAGTAGAAATAAAGTAGGTCTGCAAAATGTGTGTTCTCAGCTACTACCTTGACAAAGTCTGTTGTCTTTATTTTCATTTTCCTCCCTTACTTTCAAAGACATGAGACTGGTGCATGGCCGCCCCTCCCTCCCTCCCTCCCTCCCTCCCTCCCTCCCTCCCTCCCTCCCTCCTCCTCTCTCTCTCTCTCTCTCTCTCTCTCCCTCTCCTTCTCTCTCTCTCTTTCTGTTTTACTTTCTCACTCGCTCTCCTTCCCTCTCTCCATGCACCTTTGGAGCCCTGTCCTGTCTTAGGAGTATAGCTACATAACACACTGATCATGTAGAAAGACTCCAGGCCACATAGAGATAGAGGTGCCCATGGACCCCCAGCTGTCTGAGCCTCCGGTTGTTTGAGGTTCGCGGCCCAGAGGCAGACACGTGAGTGAGTGAACCCTCACGTGGTTCCATGGTTCACATAGAGTCCCAGTCGAAACTGAACGGAGCAGATGAGAGCCATCTCTGCCGAGCTCTGCCCATGTTGCAGATTCGTGAGCAAAACGTTGTTTTAAGCTGTTGCATTTTGCGGAGCGTTGCTAGACAGCCGTAGTAACTGGAGGACTTATGACCAGAAATCCTCCAATGAAGTATTGAGGCTGGTTTGGAGGTGCAACAGTTAGTGTGTGACTAACAATGCTAACCTTGTAGTGCTAAAGCTGGAGAATTTCTCAAAATGATGGTAAAGTCAAGGCTCTCTCTCATCACTCGCGCTTCCATCCCAGTGTGCCCGGGGGAGGATGAAAGGGGTTGCAGCTGGATAATGCAGCCACCATTGTGCCAACCCCCAGAGCTCTTTTGAGGGGTGTCCTTTGCCACGCGTGTCCCAGGGGGAAAGAAGTGTGAGTCCTAGTGATCTAGGCCCCCATCATCCCATGCCTGGACCACAGTCTCAGCTTCCCTTCTTGAGTTCCCATCTGTGCTGTTACACTGACAGGGATAACCCATTGTGTGGAAAGGAAGCCACACGAACGGTTAAAAGCAGTGTCCAAGGCCTTTCTGTTCTTCTCACGATGGGTTAAGAGTGATACTAGAGAATCTCTTTCTCTAAGATCTCTGCGTAGCACAGGCCCGTGGATTTAGGAGAGGGCTGGGTGCGGAAACAGCCCTGGGAGGGACGCCGCTTCGACACTGACCGTTGTGTGTGAGGATGCTCACTCTTCTCCGGGTTACGATGAAGCTGGCTCACCTGCTGCCATGCTTTCCCCCACCAAGGCCTTTCCCACAACAGCCTGTGGTGGCCTGGCGTCTGCAGAGCCAGGCTGCCCTGCAGCGGGCAGCTGGACAGCTACTGGCGCCCAGTGATCTGAGCTTTCGAGTGCGCCTCAGATTTATAAATCAACACAATTTATCATCTTGAATACTACTATTTTGGGGTCTTTTAATGTCATGAATTTCCCATACCCACATTCTTGATGGCAGATAAGGGCATTTTTGAACATATAAGCCAAAGTCAAGTGAAATTCTGCAACTATGTATAGTTTATTTGTCTTTCTAACCAGGGAGAAGAATTTTTTACTCAGATTATCTCACATTTGCTAACTTGGTATAAATTTTCCTGCTTTTTTCAGATAGCAACCCATGCAAATTAAATTCCAGCATGGTCCTCACACACAAACACATTTAAATGGTGATCACTACTCTGTTTAGGAGAAAGACTGAGTTTGTGTTCCTATTTCATTAGCTATAAGCATATTTTGCACAGATAACTCAAAAGGTGTGCTCTTGTCTTTTTAAAGGAAAATAGATACTGATAGCTAGAGAAGCCCACTCACCATCATAAAGTTATTATTTATTCAGGACCAGCGCTGTTCCTGTCACCCAGGGGTGATCCTGGTTGGTGTTTTCAAGAATGATCTCAGGCTTTCCTGAAGGCTAGCCCCGATCACGCAGAAAAGGGGAGATAAAAGGTGCAAATAAATGAGGAGCTGTTTTTCATTCTCATTCTCTTTCTTCTGTTATAGCCAAACTAACACACAGACTAAGGGTTAGTGCCCTAACACACCACAAGGTGATTATCTTACAGTGCCGTCGGTTACAGTCTGGCACGGGTCTCCCTGGACTGGCATCGGGGTGTCAGCAGGCCTGCGCTGTTCTGGGGAGAATCTTTTCCAGCTTCTAGAGCTGACGTGTGCCCCCCTCTCTCCGTTGCTGGCTGGTCCAGTGCTCTGAGCCCGTCTTCTGCAGCCACGTCGCCCTCTGACTGCAGCCAGGAAAAGCTCTCTACTTCGAAGAACCGCGGTGGCGGGGTTGGGCCCATCCACAGGACCCAGGGTAATCCCCCATCTCAAGGTCTGTACTTCATCACAGAGTCCCTTTTGCAGTGTAAGGCTACTTATTCCCAAATTCCAGGGATTAAGACGTGGACGTCTTTGGGTGGCCATTATTCTGTCTACTGTAGTTGTTCTTCCATCCTTGTAGTTGTTCATATTAAACTGGCTTTGAAATACTGGAGACTTTCATACATCCCCTGAGAAGGGCTTGTTAATCAGATACCATAAAACGGGTGCATGAAATGGACCCGTTAGTTCTCTGCGAATTCCGAGGCATTCCAATGAGTGGAGGCAGAGGATCTAAAGGATAGACTGGCCTTGTCAAAGGCACGGGTAGGGTCCCCAGGACGCTGACCCTGACAGAGGTTTGCCTGCAGGGCTTTCGCCAGGAGCTGCTCTCGGATTGACACCTGTGTGAGTACAGGGCGCAGCACTGGGCAGGTGCATTGCCGTTAGGGCTCCGCTGACCTGCCAGCAGGCCCTCCCCCTCCTGCACAACCGGCCATTGCTGTGCGCTGGCCCGGGAGGGGCAGGCCCTTGGACTAGGTAGCTCTCCGTTGCAGGCAGTTCCTGAGAGAGACTTGGCCCACGCTAGCAGAGGCCAGCATTCCAGCGGCCGGCCGGGGAAGGAATGCTTCCGCCCTGAAATAATGGACGGTGGGGTGGTGGGGGCAGGAGGGTTAGCCATCTGGCTCACAACAGTGTCCCCTCCAGGTAATGACACGTGGATGTTCCTTCGGTCTGCTGGCCCGTGGCATGACCCAGGCGTGGGCGGGGAGAGGGAACCAGCCTGACAGGCAACAGATGGCATGAGGGCGGCTCTAGTAACTTAATTTGGTAGCGTTTGGAGACAAGGAGGTGTGTCGTGGAGGGCGGGGCCAGCAAGAAGCTTTGTGCCCAAGGGGACCGGGCTGGTGGGGCCCAAAAGTGCCCCGCCAGACTGTAGTTCTGGAGGGTTGCAGAATAGGGCCTCCGGTGTAGGCAGCGTGACAGGATCAGGGTGGGGATGTGGGTCTAGGACTGGACACAGATTCAGGGTAGGGCAGTGGCCGGCCAGCAGAGGACAGGCCCTACAGCCTGGGCCGTGGCTGCTCCGTCCCCACCGGGTCTGCATCTTAGGGCCTGTGAGCCAGCCTGCATTTGGGCGGAGAAAGGGAAGATGAGGCCGGAGTCCAGGCTGAACCTGACATGTAGCTAAATTCCCTTCACAGTGTGTGATAACCCTGTCTTCTCCAAGGAGATGTTAAAAGATTCCGTTGTTTCTTCCTCTCTCTCCACCTAAGATAGAATCACGGGAGTATTACTGATGCTCTAGAAAAAACCTTAAAGAAGTGCTGTGTCTTTTGAGTTAGCAAGACGGTGGACATGTTTTGTAGGACTGCAGTGGAGTGTGTGAAATCATACTGTTTCTTCTTTATTTTAGAACAGACTTTGCTGTTCTCATTTATTTTCTGTCTTTGTCAGAGAAAGGCATTCTGTAGCCATACTGATTCTCCCAGCAGCGAGGCTGCTCCTGACGTGTACGCCGACCACGCCGGGGAGAGGCGAGCTCGGGCTGCTGTGCGATGGACAGAAAGTGCCGCGCTGGCACGTAGTTCGCTTATTCCCACGGTGTCCACAGTCAATTAGGTTAAGTCAGCCGCCAAAGAAGAATGGTTCTGCTTGAAGTGTCTGGTCTCAGACATTGATCACAATTACTAAGACACTGATGAAGCTCTGGGATGTTCTGGAGGGAGCCCGCGACAGCTCTTTTCAGAATGTCCATCAGCCCCGCTTTCCTGATTACAGCACTTAGACAAATAGGTGAATTCATCCTTTTTTTTTTTTTTTTTAAATATATTTTATTGGATTTTTACAGAGAAGAAGGGAGAGGGATAGAGAGTTGGAAACGTTGATGAAAGAGAAACATCAATCAGCTGCCTCCTGTACACCTCCTACTGGGGATGTGCCCACAACCAAGGCACATGCCCTTGACCGGAATCGAACCCTGGACCCTTCAGTGCGCAGGCCGACGCTCTGTCCACTGAGCCAAACCGGTTAGGGCGGTGAATTCATCCTTTTGGGCAAGGGACGCATTTCCATTCTTTCAAGCTTATGTTTTCCATATCTTTCTTCATGAATTTTTCACCCTTCTTTTACTCTTTCTAATATTTCTTGCTCTTTTTACTCCAGAAATATTTGTTGAGCAATTATTGCATGCCAAGCACAGGGCGCCATGTACTGGAGAGTACGTATATGCTGTGAGAATTAAGGTGCTAAGGTCTGTTGTCAGGGCCAAGGTTGGTATTTTCTGAGTCTCCGTGAGCACTGTGCCGTGAGATAAAAAGTAAAGGTGTTTCCACCATCTGTTCTGTGTAGTTGTAGGTCTGTGCCCTTCTTCAGATGGGCTTTGATCTCTTCTTATAATTCATGCTTTTTCCTTCTTAAGGTTCTTGATTCAAAGGTAAAAAGCACTTGTTGGCCGATTGTCATTCATATGAAGAAAACAGAACCCCCAGAAGCTAGCTTAGTAGACTCGTGAAGAAGATCTGGAACCAGAATCTCTCGTGTCCACGCACTTTTCTCTCCTGGAGCCTCTCTGGGCTGGAGCGAGCCCAGATAGTAGCTCTCCCCGTGCACGTTCCCTCGCATGTCCCAACCTTTGTGAGGCCACTCCTGCTCCTCCCTGTTCTCTGTGAACCCCTTTCCAGGGACCAGGCTGTCTGGGCGGCCGTCATCCTGGTGCCACTCAGGCCTGCTGTTGACACAGGCCCAGGGTGGGAGGGAT
Source organism: Ia io (assembly GCA_025583905.1). Taxonomy (NCBI): domain Eukaryota; kingdom Metazoa; phylum Chordata; class Mammalia; order Chiroptera; family Vespertilionidae; genus Ia; species Ia io. The sequence goes on along the minus strand of JAJQQW010000005.1, from coordinate 5,222,353 downwards.
GGATGACGACATTGGGTGCAGGGAGAGGTTTGCTCAGAATCAATTGTGTTGTCTCCCCCAGTGCTGGATTAAAGCCTTTCAGAAGCCATAAGCACGCCCTGGCCAGTGCGGCGCAGTTGGTTAGCACATCCTCCTGTACACCAAAAGGTTTCAGGTTTGATTCCCGGTCAGGGCACAGATCTAGGTTGTGGGTTCGATCCCCATTTGGGGTGCATGCAGGGGGCAACTAGTCGATGTTCTCTCTAGCATTGATGTTTCTCCTTCCCCCTCTCTCTAAAATCAATAAGCATATCCTCTGGTGAGGATTTCTTAAAAAAGCCATAAACACCAAGAAATTCATGTGGCCAGCCCCCTTCCCCACCACCAAATGTAATTTGTATACTAAACTAAATTGTATAAAACAAAACATGTTTTTCCAGTTGCCAAATTCTGAATAAGCTGATTGCAGCTGAATTTTTCTCTGTATTTCACACCCCTGCCCTGCTGATGTCCTAAACCATGTGTGGTCGGCTCTGCAAGTAATTCGTGGAGGTCTTGCTCTAGATCAGTGATGGGCAACCTTTTGAGCTTGGTGTGTCAAACTTCGCCAAAACACTGAGCATAACTCGGGTAGTGTGTCACTTTGAGGAAAAAACTAACTCCAAGACTCTAGTCGCAAATGTTTCATCCTCAGGAGCAGCAAATGTTTCATCCTCGGCATGCGGCCACTTGTCATTAGAAATGGCTACATGTGTCAGTGCTGACACGCGTGTCATAGGTTCGCCATCACTGCTGTAGATAGTTGTTGGGATAGAGGCAGAGTGCTAGCCCAGCCCTCAAGCCCGTGTCTGTGTCCTCCCCCTGTGAGAATGCTGTCATGGTCTTTAGTCCCGCCCTCCCCTGTGAGAATGCTGTCATGGTCTTTAGTCCCGCCCTCCCCCTGTGAGAGAATGGTGTCATGGTCTTTAGTCCCGCCCTCCCCCTGTGAGAGAGAATGCTGTCATGGTCTTTAGTCCCACCCTCCCCCTGTGAGAGAATGCTGTCATGGTCTTTAGTCCCGCCCTCCCCCTGTGAGAGAGAATGCTGTCATGGTCTTTAGTCCCACCCTCCCCCTGTGAGAGGATGCTGTCATCGTCTTTAGTCCTAGGGTCACCACTGTGCTCTCTACCCTGGAAGGTGGCAATGGGCAATGGCGATGATGCCTGGTAGCTGACCAGCGTCTTTTTCAGACTTTCAGAGAGTGAGCCACACCAAGCAGTCATCATGGAAATCCAGGGCGTGCGCGCGCGCGCGCGCACACACACACACACACACTAGAGATGAAAAGTTCCTGAAGCAGCACCTGTGTGCTGAGATCTATTTTATTCAGTTCTAATGTTTTATTCTAGACTAGTTCACTTAAAAATTGTTTTTGACCCAGTAAATTGCTTTCATGACCCCCAGCCTGCAAGCTGACAAACACTGTGCCACAGCCTAGCACCCTGGACCCTGCCGCCAGGTCCCATGGACGCCAGGTCCCACACCTCCTGTCTGCACTCTTGCTGGGTCCTCCACCCACACTCCACCCCCTTCCAACCTGCACCTCTGAGATGCACACACAACCCGGCTTTCCTGGTCTTACTCAGGCACGCATGTTTCCTGAAGCCTTCTGAAGGTGACCCAGCACCCTCCTTCTGCATCTCTGGTGCTTGCCCCTGTGCCCACCTTCATCATCTGCCAGCTGGGAGCTCCCTGAGCCCATGGCCTGTCGGACTGCTGCTTGTGTCCTGCGCATCTGGTACTAGTGTGTGGTACACAGTAGGCACTAGATCAGTGCATCTGGAATTGCATTAGAACAGGTGATGCCCTGGAGTGGTGGGGCCAACCAAAACCTGCCTTCCAGGCAGGCACATCCATGTCTAGGTTCCCATGCACTCAGTGTTTACATACGCCTGCTTTACTATGTATGGGCCAGAGGCATGGAAGTGACCGTCAACATAACCCAGTGTTTAGACACAGAGGTACAGAAGTCCAAGACAGATAGAAACATGGGCGTTGTAAATAATGGACATCTAAACACCTTATATAGAAGCAAAAAAGTACGTAAAAATTGGTGCTTTTCAAATGCTTTTTTCATGATTAGTGTTGACTCGAGTCAGTGTCTCTGTAAACTGTATTCTGGAATCTCACCAGCTGTCTGTGGGGACCCTCTGATCGTGTTGTGGTAGAACTGGGAAAGGCTCCCCGTTTTGCAGAGGAGACTGAAGGCCCAGGAGGCCTGGTGGCTTTCGCAAGGCCGCTCAGCTGCCTGCCAGCGGAGGTGGGGGGAACGCACATCTTCTGATGGTCCTCAGGGACTTTTCCCACTGCGTCAGGAAGGTGACTCAGATGGCCGGGGGGCGGGGGGGGGTGTGATGTCCTCCATCCTCATGCCTGTCAACAAATGTCTTCACCGTGAAACTCTTGATAATTGCCTGTTTTAAGCTTGTGTTCCTTCCTTGGGAAAAGTGATGAGCGGGCCATCATTTCATCCTCGTTTAACGATATTGACACTCAGGCTGCTGTTGCATAGTTACTGCTGCTCTCTGGCCTGGTCTCGTTGCATTCCACCATAAAAATTACGCTGATCTCCCCCCAAGGGCACAGGCGTGGCTTCTCTCAGCGCCTGCTTTCATGAAAGGTCTTCGCACGTACGGGGACATGCCAACAGATTTCCCAATAAGCGCTCTTGGATGGGAAAGCAGTTTTCACAAAATTTCTCTCTTTTGTCTCTTTCAGCAAATACCATTTTGATATGTCGCCAGCCATAATGAAAGTGAATAAGCTTGTGGGTGATGAACGAAAGCATTCGTTTTGTGAAATTTGTGATCCTGTCGTTAGCTTGGAATGGAATAGTCTCTGATGTTTATTTTGTTTATTTTTTTCTTCCACTTTGGATCCTCACACAACCCAAGCACCCAGGAGAGGGGACGACAGTCAGTTTCCCTCTTCTAGCCCACAGCTGCGGGGACCCGGCACTCTGCAATGTTGTTCCCTTTCTTAAAGGTGAAAGAGGGCGTGGGGCCGGCCTGATAGAGCTCTGCCCTCACCTGTCACTCCCAGTTTCCAACACCCAGCATATGAATTAACGTGGGTCTGCCGATTCGCCGGCGAAGGAAGCTCATTCCTGTAGAGCTAATTAGCTAAGCAGAGCTCATTAGCTTGGCTTAGTTTAGCGAGTATGATCTCATTAGCTAATGTGACACCGTAACACACACACACTCAGCCACCAGTGTCGGACGATGAAAGGGGCCAAGGAAGGCGACAGGCCCGCTCAGAGCGCTGATGCCCCGGCCTGGGCACCTGCTAAGCCATCACTGGCACCAGCACCAGCACGAGCCCAGACAGGTGCTGGCACGGACCGCAAAGGGTGGGCACACGAGCATGAGGATGTTTCCTGGTGTGGCTTGTCTTTAAGTGCCAGGTGCCTGTAAGGGCTTCCGTGCGTTATGTTCCTTAATCCTCACACAACCTCGGCAGTAGCTACTGTTATCATCCCATTTTACAGCTGAGAAGACAGATGAAGTCATCTATTGTGAGAGCCTGTTGTCCCTAAAAATAGTATTTTCTGAAAGTGGCAAACAGGTGTTTGCTAAAAGACAGCCTTTGTCCCTGTACTAATAGTGGTGTTTTGTTTGTTAGGGTTCCCAGTACTGACAGCCTCTGGACATCCGTGAGCTGCTCTGTGGAGCGTTTCTCCCCGCTGCCCTCAGAGTACAGCCGCCTGAGCCTCGCTTTTCTCTAAAAGTGGGGTAATATCGGCTCCTGGCAGTTTCCTGGTGTTTGAGGAGAACACGTACCTGGCAGCATTGAGTGCTGTGCTTGGCTCCGACACAATAAATAGAAGTTGGGTCCTTTTCTTTCCTCAGATGACTTGTTTTTAAATAACTGTTTCATGTTTGCATGTTTTAGATGTACAGAATCACTGTGAAAATAGGCACCTTCATATTTCCCCTCTTCCTCTGCACTCTTTTGCCATTGATAGAGTTAAGAGTTAATGAATGAACTCCTCCTGCACCACTGACGCTCAGAAAGGAAGCCACCCAAGTGAACTAAGGCAGTGGGTGGGATCCCAGTCCGTCGACGCACAGCGCTTGCGCACGTGCCTTTAGAAGTGGGGGAGCTCAGCCTTGGGGTGCCATGAGCAATGGAGCCGAATCACCTCCATTTTATTTATTTATTCTCGACTCATGAAAAAACGATATGTATTCGAAGTAGCTCCGGACCATATTATCTTAGGGTCTGAATCCAGAAACATGAAACGAGGAGAGAAACCCATCTGGGAACATTTTACACACCCAGGTCCGGTGCACAAGCTTCCCCAAGTAGCTCCGAAGTGTTGCTTTTCAGCATTCTTTCCTCTTTTGGGGGGTAGACATGTGGTCAGTGAACCTGTCCAAGAGTCTGTGCTGATGATGCTGGTGTGGGACGAATGTGGTGAGGGTGAGAAAACCATAGCACATATCCCCAGGGAGCTGACTTATGAGCCGTGACTTACTTAACTATAATGATTCTTTAGTGTAACAGCTTGGTCATGCTTCCACATCGCAAGTGTGGTCGGTGCTTGGCTATAAAGACCGACCTTCAACGTAAAGCGCTACAGCAAAGAAGTGCTGTCCTGGTTCCCTAATGACGTGGTGCTGTGGAGAGGGGTTTGCACTGTGCCACGTGCAGATTGTCTCAGATGGGGTGTTGATGGAGAATTCTGGGTGATTATCCTGCAGCTCCACCCCCATTGCGACCACCCCATTCTTTTCCTCTCCGTTGCTCCTTCTAATTGGGATAATACCACCCCTGGATTTGTTCGCTGAGTTAAGCCTTGTCCTTGTGAGGGACACTCTTTTAAATATTGGTGCCCAGTGGGCGAGGTCATGCATTCAGTTTGCATCAGACCAGCTCCGAGTGTGCAGCAGCTCCTCACCTTCCCTCCAGCCCTGAGCTCCGAACAGGAAGCTGCTGGGACGCGAGGGCTGGTGCAGGGCCGGGATCCGGGAGGGAACGGCGCCGAGAGGTGCACAGGGCAGCAAGAGCAGGTTAAAAGGGTTCTGAAGTCAGAGGGACCCGTGTGTCTGCTTGGACATTCCTGACCCTTGAGGGTCCACAGGTGTCTAATTGGAGAGCTGGGTGGAATTCGGTAGTTGAGTTAGGACTGTCTAAGACAGGGGTTCGCTGGCAGAGTCCTGGCTGCTCCCTCACTAACTTACTGGGCACCTCTGTGTAAATTTCAGGAAGTCATTCCTTCTTCAACATGGTTTATTTTTAGCTGTCTGAAGATTATTATTTTATAAATATTTTATTAAAATAAGACATTTCCATAAAAAATAAAACAAGACATTCCTTCCTGCTGGAAAATTATGGAAATAAAGATATGATTCCGTGATGTCTGCAGTGTAGGTAGGCTTTCGCTGTAATGCCTTGTTCAGTGCGCGCTGTGCAGCCGGCCCTGCGGCCCTGCTCCGTGCTGCTCCTCTGCCCCTCCCCCCATCCTCCTGCCGTGCCGGGTCCCCACGTGCAGAAGAGGCTGCCTGTCTGCAGGGGGAGGGAGCTGAGTCCTGCTTGTCGGGTTCCCGGGGACCAGGTGTTAGTGTGTGCGCTTGCTGTTCACGTCAGCACCGTTCTCAACCTTGGATTGGAAGCGCCTGGATATGTAACAGTATTTTCAGAAATGTAACAGGTGCCCCCTGTGGGCCAGTCCTTGGAGTAAATGGCCCTACAATGTTGTTGTTCAGAGAGGGTGGGCGACCAGCCCATAGCCACCCAGCTGGTAAGAACTGGAATGTGGCCCGGCCACTGTGGCTCACTGGTTGAGCTCGACCTTTGAACCTCTAGGTCACGGTTCAATTTCCTTATTCTTTTCAGGTTTTCTTTTCTTCTTTCCTTCACCTTCCCAGTCATCCTGTGACAGTAATCCTCTGGTTTCCTGTTTCTGCTGAGGGCACGTGGCAGCGCCGGGGAAAGGTTGGTCTCTCCTGGACAGCTGTACTGAGAGCGCTTCCAGGGCCTGTAGAAAGTGGGGTTCGCACGGCATGCTCCCAGCTCTTGCTGGCTTCTGTTTGAGACAGGAGCCACCTCTGCCCGGTGGCATCTGTTTTTCTCTTCTGCTTGGGATCCTCTATCCCCAAAGTTGGCCAAATTGCATCAAGAAATACATTGTTCTTATTTTCTAACTAGAGGACTGGTGCACGAAATTCTTGCACTTGGTGGGGTGGTCCCTCAGCCCAGCCTGCACCCTCTTGCAGTCCAGGAGCCCTCGGGGGATGTCCGACTGCCACAGAGGCAGGAGAGGCTCCCGCCACCAAGCCAGCTGTGAGCCCGGCTTCTGGCTGAGCAGCGCTCCACCTGTGGAAGTGCTCCACCTGTGGAAGTGCAGTTCCTGCGTTGAGTGTCTGCCCCCTGGTGGTCAGTGCATGTCATAGCGACTGGTCGTTCTGCCGTTCGGCCAATTTGCATATTAGCCTCTTATTATATTGGATCACCCTTCACCAAAATGGGAATGGGTAGATAGAATCTGCGGTGTCATTCGGGCTATTTGACCATAGGGCATGCCTCTCTAGTAAACTGGCTGGGTTTATAGTGTATTTTGTGTGAAGAAATGACTTCTGAACGAAAAAGTCAGAACTAATATATAAAAGCTTGCAGACTTTTGAGCCAGATATCATTTTGAAAAACAACCTCATACAAACTCAATGATTAGGCACCTTGAGAAGAACAGGCAAGGAAGTGAAAGCTGGTTGAACTTTCTGAGGAAGTTTCACGGCAGACAAAGCCCAGTTCTGTCCTCAGGGTGAAGGTGAAGGAAGTGGTGGGTGCAGTGTTACCTGCCTTGAGCAAGAGACTTCACTCCATCTTTTTTTTTTTTTTAATATATTTTATTGATTTTTCACAGAGAGGAAGGGAGAGGGATAGAGAGTTAGAAACATTGATGAGAGCGAGACATCGACCAGCTGCCTCCTGCACACCCCCCACCGGGTGATGTGCCTACAACCAAGGTACATGCCCTTGACCGGAATCGAACCTGGGACCTTCCAGTCCGCAGACCGACGCTCCATCCCCTGAGCCAAACCGGTTTCGGCTTCACTCCATCTTTGACACCAGAAACACCCATGGCTGGGAGGAAATGGGCCAGGCCAGTGGCCCAGACACTACAGTTGGTACGGATTCCCCGGGAAGCGTTTTAAAACTTTTGGGTCTCACCTTAGACCTACAGAATCCGAATCCGGGGCTTGGACAGGAAGTAGTGGTAAAACTTAGGGGATTCTATTTATTAAAAGCTATCAGTGCGTGAAAAAAGCCAGTCTCCAGAGATTATATCTGTGTGTCACCATTTCGCTAACATTCTCCGTAGAGATGGAGAGGGGACAAGTGGGTGCCAGGGGTTAGGATGGGGAGGGACGCTGTGACCATGAAGTGCAGCAGGAGTCCTTTATGTGGCTGGGACAGTTCTGCATCTTGATTAATCCATTTATGTAATAAAATGCCATAAAATCACAGGCAAAGACATCAAATAAAAAGACATCAAATATGTGAAAAACGGTGCCATCTGAGTAAGGTTTATAGTCCAGTTCACTGCACTGTGTCAGCCGACCTCGTCTAGTTACGTGAGGTGTCACTGTTGGGGCAGGCTGGCGGATAGGTACTTGCTTACATAGACGATCAGGTCTGTGAAAGGTTAAGGTTGAGGAAAATAGGTAGGGCAGGAAAAGGGAAGTGAGAAGGTTGACCCTCTCCGTACTGCTTTCTATTTACTGTGTGTCTATAATTATTCCAAAGGAAACATGTAAAGGAACTTGCCGGATGCCTCTGAGGTGCAGCCCTGGGTTGGACCACGCAGGGACTGGATGTGTGTGCGGTCGTGCTTATCAGGGGTTAGTGTGAAATGGGGGCAGGGCTGGGAAGGTTAGCCTCGGGTCCAAAGTGTGTTGAATATTTTATCAATGACTGCGTCATGGAATACGCTTTGCAGTGGGAATTGTCTTGGCATGGAGTGATCATTGCCTTCCAAATTCCGGTGAAGATAATGAGACAACGAAAGGGACCTTGGCCAGCTGGGGAGTGAGGAGTGCCATAGTTCACCTGGGGAGGGAAAGAGTCCAATAGATACATACGGACACAGGTTAAAATCAGAGCAAAATAGTAGGTCACATTTTGGGCATTGAAGTTGTGGGAATAAATCTGAAGGAGAGCACCTGCGATCATAAAGGGTTGGAAAGTAAGATCTTTAAAAAAGAGAAAAGGTTTTGGAAATCAGTATTTCCTCCCGGCCCCAGAGGTTACACATATAACAGCTTTCCAATGCCTATGTGTGTTTTGGAGAGCCAGTGGGTTTACCGTTTGGGATCATCAGCGAAGTGAAAGGAGATTAGCTCCTGCTGCTGAGTGACAGACTGAAGGGAGATTTCATGAATGGTTGGGCGGGGGGGGGGAGGGGGGGGCGATGTGAACGAGGGAGGAGACGTAAAAATGTGTAGAACAGTGGCTATGTGGGGCCCTACTGAGCGGGGAGGGGCAGCCCGATAATTTTCCTGGTTCTCTGTTCCTACCAGATCAAGACTTTATCTTTACGACTCCAAACAGCTGGAGGACAGAGGTTTTGCTATCGAGATGCGATGGAGGCTTTCTGTGTGGAGAGAGAACTGCGAACACTCCTGTGCTCACCCTGTCGTTCAGTGCCTCCTAGGTGGATAGCTCCTGTTTGACCAGTACTCCATGGTGTGATGTCACCGCCTTAGTCAGTTCGCTCCAGGAAGAAGACTTTCTTCGTTCACAGTTTTAAAATTACCTCAAATGGCATACAATGTACTTTCAGAATGATGGGCTTGTTTTTTTCTTTTTTTCTTTTTTAGGTATCTCTCTTTAAAAGCATTTTTTAAAAGTCAGAAGGCAGCCAAAATTCTCTCACATTCAGATACTTAGTGGGAAGGCTGTGTGGGTGCTAACAATCTTTCTACACTGCATTTTCTGAAATGCCTTTTAATGTCTAAAGTATGTCTCCACGGAACCTCAAGACTTCTACCCACACATGTTCCTTTCCTCTCTGGAAGTCCGTGCCCGAACCCAGGGTCCCAGCAGTGGCGCCTTCTCGTGGGCACTGCACTTGCCATGGGGACAGGAGTTCTGTCTGTTCGTTGCCATTGTGGTCCTTCCTCCAGGAAGGAAGGCGCTGCTGGCGGTGTGGGCCGACTCCACAGAGGCGACCCAGCGCAGGATTGGGCACTTACCTACTAGCCCTGGGAGCTAATGCATCACTTACGTGGCCGGGTGACGAATGCAGTGACTCGCTACCACTTAGGGGGCACTTGCCCTAACTCGGCGACTGCCTCGGGAGTCTGCTCAGTGTCTAATGCAGATACACGTGGCACAGAGTAAAGGGCGTAGAATCAAGAGATTTTGGATGTTTGTATTCCAGGTTCCTTCAAAAAATATATATTAATTGATTTACTCAATTCCACAAATACACATTTGGTGTTGTTGCATTAGGTGTTGAAATTAACTGGCAACCAAGACGAGGTCCTTGCACTCATGGGCTTATAGTTTGAGGGCTGCATGGGTCTGGGTCCCGGAGAAGCAGATTCAAAGGGATCAAATGGGCAAGGATTTTATGAGGGGAAATGCACTAATAGGGGGCAATGAGGAGGAAGTCAGAAACTTGGACCAGCCTTTTACACCATGCCAGCCTGACCCCCGGCGAGGGCAGGAGGAGAGAAGGCAGTCTAGCAGCATTCTGTGGGGTCCAGGGAGTTTGGCAGAGTTTTTGGGAGTCCTTGACTCCAAGTCAGAGGACAAGGGTCCCAGGAAAGAGTCTGTCTTAATATTTTCACGACATTCAGCCCTCACCTGAGCAGCCCCCAGGAGCCATGGCCTCCAGCACGCCCGCTCGCTGAGCTGGGTTTGCATGGTGGCTGCTGGGGCTGCCCATCCTCCGTGCTCCCTGTAACGGGTGGTGTGGGAAGTTCACCGGGTCAAGTTGGCAGGCCCTTCAGATGAGCAGTCAGAGCTATCAGATGGGCGGGGATAGGACACTATCAGAAGTGTGCTTTCAAATGATGATTCTGCTTTAAGTGTGGGAGCCGATTAGAGGGGCCGGAGTGGAGTGGGGAGAGAATTGGCGGGGGCGGGGGGAGGGGCTGTTGAGAAAACCAGGTGGGGTACGATCCAGGTGTGGCAGAGGAGATGGAGAGCAGTGGGGAGATGTAGGCATCCTGGAGAAGGTATAGCTGCCTGTGCTTAGATTGGATGTGGGGATGAGGGAGAAATCATGGGTCAATCCTAGGTTCTTGGGTTGCAGTGTGGAGGGGATGGGGCCAGGAGAGGGGGAGAGAGAGAGAGAGAGAATGCAATGGTGATAACTGGGGCTTGTTGAATCTGAGGAGCGCTGTGTCCCCTGGGAGTTATCTGTGTATTACAGGCATCTAAGGAAACCGTTAACAGGAGGGAGAGGCCTCCTGGACACAGGGTGGGCGGAGCGGGCTGCCACTGATACTGAGAAGGGGCAGGGAGGGGGAGGGGGAGGCAGTAGGGAGGGGCTGCTGTGGGCGGGGCGGGGAGAGCCTGTTTCTGGGGGTGATCAGCAGGAATGAATGCCCTCGCTGAAGTAGATGCCGGGTTTGGTGGCAGGGAGGTCGGTGGTGACCTCCCTTAGCGAGGGCTGTTTAGGGGGCGATGGTGGGGACACCAGATTGGCGTCGGCTGAGGAGTCAGTGGGAGGCAGGAAGCAGCCTGCTCTTCCAAGTGTGGCCATGAGGGAAGGGCAGCGGTAGGTCCGCAGCTGGAAGGGGGCATGAGGCTGAGGGAACGAGGGTTTATTTACAGTGTAGGGTCCCCCAGGAGGCCGGAGGGTGGGATCCACAGCCTGGATGAAGGGCGTGACCTCAGGACAGGGACCCATCTCGCTGGAGTCTCCGGGAGATGCCTCAGAGGAAGGCAGAATCCACCCAGGATGTCGCTGCCGGTGGCTGAAAGTTTACTTTAAAGTCCCGGGACGTCCTCATCTGCCCTCTAACACCGTCCGTTTACCTCGGCTCTTAGCCGGGACGGTGCGGGCAGTGCCTCATGTGTCTAGTACCACAGAGCCCTGCCTGTGAAGAGATTTCCCTGTGCTTTTCCAGGGACTTCCTTACAGACAGAATTTCCTGGAGCACTTAACATTGGTGATGATGCACTGGACAAAATTAAACTCTGTAGCTATATCTTTAAGTACTAAATGCTAATAATGTCTACCAAAGAAGGAGGAGCTAAGAAAAAGCAGGAAGAAAGGAAGGTGGTCAACGATTTCAGCAGAGCAGAAACTCTGAGTCACCCAGGGACCCGCCAGCCCGCTTCGGGTGGGCAGAGCCCTCGGGTAGGGGTCACTATTGAACTTTAAATGAACCTGGGGCCAAGGCTGAGTTGCCCTCACACTTTCTAGACTGAATTTTCTTCGGGTTCTCCCCAGAGTGGCAGGCAGGTGCCAATGGTCTGCCTCTGGTGGACACTGAGTTGTGTTCTCATTGCCTGTGTTGGCTCGATGGTGTTAACGAAAAAAACCATTGAAACCTGTAAAGAATTTTAGTGAGTTTATTTGAGCCAAACTGTCGACATATGCCGGGAAGCAGAACCTCAATGAATTGAGATAATGCTCCGGAGAATGCAGGGTTACATCTATTTTTATACATTGAAATCAAAGGAAAGGGACGTAGGTGGGTTACATGAAATTCATTGGTGATAGATTAGGGAGGTGGGACAAAGCAAAGCGGGGGAAACCTCTGGGATCGGGTGAAAAGCGAAATGATGGACAAGTGCTTCTCTTACAGAGATGGATACAGGATACTTTAACGTAATTAACAGTTGACAATTAACTTGATAACAATAACAATGAGGGAATGTCCCGGTGCCATTTGTTGTGCCCTGAGGGGTCCGGGTAAAAAGGAGGTTACAAGTTACCCAGACATCTCACAGATATGTTATCTTAGAGGCAAAAAGGCAAATGGGCTCAGTAAAGAAGATCTAAGTTAATCTTTATCAGGGAAGATATCAGCTCAGGAATGACTGCCCACTATAACCTGTTTGTAGTTAAATATTTAATTTTCAGACCATCTTTTATGGTTATTTTAGGTCTCTGAGTTTTCAAGACTGCCACACAGGCCTCCCCTGAGCTTGTCAGGTTAGCAGGTGGCTTCTTTTGTTCACAATGGCATGAGGAAAAGGCCTCACTGGGAACAGACACTTCCAGCCACCTCCATAGCCCATCCGTGGATTTCCACGCGGAAGACCTGGCTCGTGCAGAATCTTGAGCTGTGCTTCTCGCCCTCCTTTCAGAAGGGAGGGGGAGGGTCCGTGGGTTATTTGGTAAGCTGGGCGGCAGGCTCTGTGCATGCAGCAGTGAGCGTGTGGCTTGTTTCTCTAAGGATGAAAGCTAAAGCGCCTTTAGGCACTTGTATGAAACCATCACAGGTTCATGGAGAGACGTCCGGATCCTCGCCTCAGCTCTGCCTCTGTGCGGCTTTGTGCCCCCGGCCAGCTCCCCTTCCCTCTCTGTGCTTTCCTGTCTTCATCTGTGAAAGTTTCCTGGTGATCCTTAAGCTGTCCTCCAGTCCTGACCATCCCAGAAGCTGGGGAATTGGCATCCTTGGTCACTAGAACCAGTCCTTATGGTGCCCGCCCTCCCCTCCCGCTTTTAAAAGAAAACCGGAACGAATATTCTGCACTGGTTCACACTCTGCCTGGGAGGTGGGGATCTCCCAGGGAGCGTTGGAGAGGCCCCAGGGGACAGCACGTGACTGTGAGGTCCTGACCATCTCCGCTGGGCTGTGGCTGCGCTGGGCTGTGGCTGCCGTCCGAGGACCCACGGCTGCAGGCGTGCAGGGTCACTCCACTGCAGCCCCAGTGGACATGCGAGGCCCTGCTCATTGTCTCCGTGGTGTCAGCGGCCACTCAGTGTCCATTCCATGCAGGTGGTCTCTGAGTTCACGTGACAGCCTGACGGAATTCTTCCACAACTTCTTTCCATTCTTAATGTCCTGTGTGGGAAGACTTCGTTCTGCACCCTCGTTCAGGCCACAGCTCCTTCACAAATCTCTTACCTGCCCGATCGATCCCGAATCCTTTTCATTCTCCCTGTCTGAACCACACGTTTTCTAGATGCTTTAGTAACATTAGGTTGGTTTTCCTGGTCTCTTCTCCCTTCGCTTGGCTCGCTGGTTACAGCACTTCAGTCATCTCTGTGGGGGTTCAAGGGCCTAAAGGGCCGGGCTTCATAGAGATGGTGTTGGCAGGATGTTGGCAGAGAAGGTGGGTGCCAGGCTGGCCCCACTGTCAGGAGAACGACACCAATAATATTGCGGACTTGCCCAGCTTTTCAATCAATACACCATCAATAAACCCTTTAAAAATAGTCCTATTATGTTCTGAGCTGTGTTCTGGGCTCTACATAGCTATTAACTAATATTACTCAGTAATATGGTCATAACAATTTATTGATATTGTCTTTATTGCCCGTTTATATAAGAGCTTTGCAAGGGATGGGAAAGAATAAAACAATCCCCACTCAGATGACCTGATAGGCAGGTGGCATTATGTCAGGAATGGACAAGACCACCCGACATGCTTACTGAACGGCAAACAGCATTTGTGTAATATCAGTGTTTGTAGGACAGGTGAGATGTGCTCATGAGAGAAAAGCTCGTTAGAGAAGAACTTGTCGGAAACATGATGTCTGTTTTGCTTTAGGAAAATGGATTAAAGGTGCAAAAAGAACTCTAGGTGAGGTACAGTTTTCTTACCTGAAAAATACCAAACACATATTCACTCCTTCTGTAGTTCTGATGATGGGCCAGGCCGGGAGGCAGACCTGGCCCCAGGGAGCTGCCTCTCTGAGACCTGAGCCAGGAGTGCAGGGCTCACATTTCCGGCCTTGACAAAGCAGATGCCATTGTGGTTAAAGAGAAGTACATTTTGCTATTTCTTTTCACTCTGCAGTTTCTCTCCCCTCTTTAACATTCAGAACAGCCTTCTTTTCCTTGGGAGATTTTTTTCCCCCTTTGCATAAATTTAGCACACATTTTCAGTTTTTCAGAACTGTTTATTTTTCTTGGATCACTCAAAGGCACTGTGTGGAGCCAGGTCAGCGCTGCGTGCGGGGACCTATATAAAGCCAGAAAGTAGGTCACGCACGCCAGCGTGTCAGGTACAGCACTGCCTGCCTTTCTCAGTCATGGAAATAATTGGTCCAGAAGGACCCAAGTGGAATTTTAAAGATTATTCCTTCCATTTTCAAAGATCCTCTACGTTAAATAATTTCGCTTGGATGAGAGATGATGCGATAGGAAAGGGGAAGGGCCTGGGGGGAGGCGTTTTTAAATGAGCTTCTTTGAGGCCCGGGCACAATTCCTCGACTAAAGCTGGAGAAGTGGTTCTCGCCTGCCAGGATCTCCACTGTGACAGCAGTGACAGAAGAGCCAGGGCCTGAGCCGGGGCGGAGCGGACGCCTGGTGCGAGAAGGTGGCCTCCCGGGGCACCTGTCCTCCCTCCCTGCACACTGCCCCGAGCCCGCAGAGTCCCGCTGCTTTGGGCGAGACTAGAACCGCACAGGCTGATACGCGTGGGAAGACAATGCGTTACACAGAACCTAGGACCTTCTGTGTACGTTGTTGACTTGTCTGGTGGCCAGAACCCTTGTTTAAGGGACCTTCAGCCTGAACTTCATGCTTCTAGGGTGGGACCACCAGGTGGGTGAGATAGGGGAGCCCTGTATCAGATAGGACTACTCAGATTAGTTTACTCATCACGCATCTATTATTATCATCATTCTTGACTGTTACCACCACCAGGTCTCACTGTCAACAGTGTCCGATGACCTCCACTTGGTAAATGAGGACCCCCAGACACAGTTACTTAGCTGTGGGGGCGGGATCAGCATCTCCATGCCGGTTTATCTCTGTCCAACGTGCCCGACACTGTGCCAGGCTCCGGGGACACCACAGGGAACAAAGCAAGACCCAGTGCGCAGTCGGGTGGCGCTGGGCGGGCGAGGCTCCTGGAACCCATGCTGCTGGTTCTCAGTGCTGAGCCCTTCCCATCGGGCCCCACTGCAGCCGGTAGGAAGCGCGCTCTCCAGTGACCCCATCCTGCTGCTTCGGCTTTTTAGGTAAGGGGACAGCAGCAGCAGAGGAATGTGGGCTGAGGGTGGGACGGCAGGAAGCTTTCCATATTGCTGAGGTGAACGTGGACTGTGGGAGAAGCAGTGGTTTCCCTCTGCATTGTCTTAACGAACCCCAGGTTGACTGGGAACCTCTCATGGCCACCCATTGAACATACAATGGTTTCTATTTTAATTTAATGATTTTTGAGGATGGCTCATGTTTTTAAGTACTTTCTCCCCCTCGTTATCAGATAGGCATGATACCAGGAGGAGGAAAAGAAGATGTGTAAGGCATTGGCATGGGCCTATTCTGTGCTTTTCTGTATCTTTATTTGGTATTTGTAAAACTTGGTACCTTTTTATTCTGTTTTTGCACATTTTCTTGCAGAACAGAGCGGCTCTTTCTACAGTATGACCACCCCGAAGGCCTTGTGTGTGTAGAAACATGGATCCGTGTAGATATAGGAAAAACAGCTTAAATATGTGCATTTTACTTTTCTTTTTAAAGGAGAATTTACTGCCTGGCTGGTGTGGCTCAGTGGATTGAGTGACCTCCCATGGACCAAGAGGTCCCGGGTTCGATCCTCAGTCAGGGCACATGCCCAGGTTGTGGGCATGATCCTCGTCACATCTGGTTCTTTGGCAGAGACGGTGACACAGCCTGTGTGGTAAATCAGGAGAACGAGTCCCCAGCTGCAGGGTAACTCGTGAGCCATGTGGCTTCTGCACTGCTGAGCCCACCTGGCCTCTGGCCTCTCCTCGTGACACTGGGGAGTGGTAGGAAGACATCGCCTAGGAGCTCATTAGAAATGCAGAGTCTCGGGCCCCACCTAGCCCTGCAGACTCGGCACCTGCACTTAATACGACTCCCGGGAGATTCATGTGCAGGAAAGTGTCCAGGCCGGGTTCAGGCACCTCGTCAGTGCTTTCTGTGCACCCAGAGAAAGCCCGGCCTGGCGGGTGGGACGGGTGAGGTAAGCTGCACCTCAGCTTGTTTCCCACAAAGCTTTGGCTTATGCCACCTGAATTTTAACAGACACACGCCTTGTACCCCGAACAAATAGACTACTTCCTCATATCACACAGCACATCCGCTGGAATAATTTTTGCAGATGTTTTGCGAGGCAACTGCTATGTGGTATATTTAAACTCACTCTGTGCTGTTTGAAAACGTATTGGAAAGAGTTCGGAACGGGAGAAAGGCAAACTTCAAAGGGAGACGGCGCTGACCGATGATAGCCCCGCGGAGGTGAGGGCTTCCATTGGACGTTAAGGGTTTATTTACATTCAGGGTACAGACAGGGCGGAGAGGTCCAGCCCCAGCTAAGGTAAACATCGAGCGGGATTTAGGTCAAACTCAAACAGGGTCACTGCCCCGTTTTCTTTCTGGCCCAGTTTGGAATCACAGGAGGGAAAGGGGTCAGCCGGCTTTCTGAGGCTGAAACCCTTCTGTCCACTAAAGACCCACACCGAAAGTCTAATGAACAGAGGCAGAAAGCAAAACCGGTGCTGTGCTTTCTTACCGTCACAACCGGTTCCACAGCCTTTCTGGTGGGCCTTGTTCATAACCCGTGGCGAGGCCCTCCCCCAGAAGCGCTGCCGCCAGCAGTGATTTCAGTCAAGGGGTGCATCTGCAGGAGATTTGATTAGTTCATAAAACATACAAACCAGAAACAAAACTCATCACTGGACATTCCCTCACCTCCCAGGCCCAGTCAATCACCATGTCCAACGGTTTTCCCCAGATAAACATCTCAGATACATCCCCTCCTCTGCATTCCACCCCAGGCCCAGGCCCAGCCCAGATCTCCTCAGCTCTCAATTGGGACCACTGCAAAGTCTAACGCATCCCTAGCCCCACCCACCTTCACTCCTTAATACATAGCTACACTATAACCATACAATGATGTAAACTCTTAAGATCTCATTTTTATTGGGATTGCACTATGTTTACAGATCATTTTAGGAAGAATCAACATGATTATATTGTTGAATCTTTCTGTCCACAGGCTTTTCAAGTCTTCAGCATCCCCCAGGTCAGTCTAAATTCTCTTCATATGGCGCTTGTCCAATTCTTGTTACATTTATTCTGATTTTTAAATCTACAGTTTCTCTCTCCCACTCAAGTGTGTTGGCCAGCTCCCCAAAGAACAATGATAGCAGACACTGTATCTTGTTCCCTATAGTAAAATGCTGCCAGTCTTCCCATTCATGCTGAGTCTTAGGCTGAGATCTGTTTTATCACATTAGGGAAGTACCGTACTTTCCGGCGTATAAGGCAACTGGGCATGTAAGATTTCCCTGGGTTAAAAAGTCATTTTATCCGCCAGAAAATACGGTATATTGGACTACATTGATGGGATTAGATATAATGGATTAGATATATTGGACTACCGTATTTTCCGGCGTATAAGACGACTTTTTAACCCAGGAAAATCTTATACACCCAGTCGTCTTATACGCCGGAAAATACGGTATTCATCATTACTTCATTAAGCATCATTACAGAGTGGTCTTTGAAAACTCAGACCTGCTCACATCATGCCCCTGCTTCTCATTGCTCTGAAGAGGAAACGCTTCTCACCTGCCTCCCAAGGCTCTGGGCCTTCCCGCCCCTGGTCCTCACCAGCCACGGATGCTCAGTATTGCTCCCTGGCTGCAGCCACACTGGCTGCCTGTGGCTTCTAGTGCATACCACGCCCCTTCCACTTAGAACCCTGGGACTCCTGTGTGTTCTGGGCCTGGGCCTGGACCTGAGCTGGAATGCTCATCACACTGCCTTCCCACCCCACCCCACCCCACATTTCTTTGCCTGGACAGATCCTACCATCTTTCTGAGCTCATCTCAGTAGCCACTGTCATGGAAGGCTCCTGACCCCCTGGCTGGAATGGATCTCCACCTACTTCCCTGTCTTTTCCCCAGAGAGCCAGACAGAGTCAGATCATGAGGTGCCATCATAGTCAATCCCTGGTGGCCATAGCAGGGTAGGAGGT
The DNA here is from genome assembly GCA_025583905.1 of Ia io. Taxonomy (NCBI): domain Eukaryota; kingdom Metazoa; phylum Chordata; class Mammalia; order Chiroptera; family Vespertilionidae; genus Ia; species Ia io. The sequence goes on along the minus strand of JAJQQW010000005.1, from coordinate 5,204,247 downwards.
TCGAAGGAGGCCATCATGCTGGTTCACGCTCAAATGATGAGCCCTGGCGTCAGGTGATGGTCCTGGCAGTGGGAAGGAGGGACCAGATGTGAGAGACATTATGGAGGTAAATGCTAAACGTTTTGATCACTAAATAGAGGCAGGGGGTAGGGGACAGGAAAGGGACATCTAAAGTGGCCTGAGGTCTTGTCTTGGGTGATCGATGGTGCCATTTGCTGAGATAGGATTCCAAAAAGAGGAGCAGGTTTGAGGGGAAAGTGATGAATTTGGCTGGGGACATTCATTCAGCCATCATTTATGGCGTGCCTACAGTGCCAGGCGCTGTTAGGTTCTGTTTTCATTGTGACACAAGAACCAGGTGGAGCTGTTGACCTGTTGATTTGAGGGCCCATAGGACCCTGAGGGAAAACACCGAGTCCCTGGGTACCCGGGTCTGGAGCTGAGGAGAGCGTGGCTGAGCCTCAGACTGGGGGAGAGGCGCTGTGGGTCTGGAGAGGGAGAATCCAAGGAGAGTTGTGGAACAGCCCAGAGGGAATTTTGGAAGAAGCACCTTTTAAGGTGAGAGAGGAGCAGAGCCTGCAATTAAGATCAAGAAGGAATGGTGAAGCCAGAGAAGGAAAACGAGGATGATGAGGACCCAGAAACCTTGTGAGGAGGGAGTGTCAAGAAGCGGGAGTGAAACTAGAGTCAACTTGGAGGTCACTGGTACCCTTAGCAAGAGCATTTTTGTGGAAACAGGGATGTCAATGCAGTGGTAGCATCCACTGTAGACTACCGGTTCATAAAAGGGAAGGAGGAATTTAAGGCAGTATCTGGAGGAGAAGGGAGGGGAAGTGTCAGTCCAGAGAAAAGGTAGAAAAAGCAGATGAGAAAGGGAATGGCTGAAGAGCCAGGGCCCTGGGGAGGGTGTGGGGTGTTACCCTTGGACAGGGGAGGGCCATCCCTGCCCTAAGACACGAGGGAAGGGAGAGAGGCGATAGGGTGTGTGGAAGGGCCGTTGAGGGCATTTTCACCCAATGCCCTTGATTTTCTTAGAGGCCAAGTGCGGAGAGATGTGAAGTTGAGAGGTTTGGATGTGTCACTTAGTGAACTAGGAAGGGCACCCGCCTAGAGGTGAGACGGGATTCCTGGCCTCTAGGATTGGGGACCTCTCACGTTTGGGGGACTCTGCTCCCTGCTCTGTGGTTTCCCCAGTGGGGCCTAGGAACATGGGCTTGGTGTGCAGGTGGGGATGCTTGGCTTGATTCATTCAGGGCTGCAAGATTTAGCAGAGAAAATGCAGGACCAGGAAGCCGGGAAGCCAAAGACAACGGCAGGAGAGAAACCAAAGTGACGAATCCTGGGGTGCAGGCTGGCGGAGGGAAGGGAGGAGAAGAGAGGGGTCCAGGCCTGGCGAGCCTGCCTATTGAATTGGACTGTACTTCAAGGGCAGCAGGGCTGTTAATCCCACGGGAATGAGGAGAGGAAGTAGGAGATGGAATTGACCCCCTTCCAGTAGCCTGTGGAAACATCTTCTAACGCAGACCCTGGTTAGGAGGTTGTGGCGCTTGACGAAAACGCATGGTGGGACTCCCAGTCACAGCTTGAAGGCCCTCCTGGGGCAGTATGATCACAGGAACACTGAATTCCTTCCTGGGGGGCGGCGCTGTCCCCCACGGGTGCTGTTTTCAGCACCTCCTCAACCTCAGCATTTTCTGCCAGAAAAGCTATTGCAGAGACGAGGGAACCTCTGCAAGGTCGAGGTCATAAGGTGACCAGACCCTGAAGTTGCCTCTATGGTGTCTGTGTCCCCCCTTGTCCGGGCAGCACCAGCACAGCCCGAAGGGAGAGGGCTGCTCGCCCAGCTCACAGATGTGGCCCACCGCACCTGCAGCGCCCCTGGCCCTGCAGCCCTGCTCCTGGGGGCTCTGCGAGGGAGCGTGGGCTGGATTGGCCACGCAGCGTGGTGTTTTTCTGAGCTAGTGATCTGTGAACTGGTCACAGCCTAAAATTAGCCCATGAAAAGATAAGCTTTGAGATGTGTCACTGGGGGGAATGACAAGTCATTGGGAACGAAATCTCCCATTTAAACATCCCTGCACGAGCCAGGCGCTCGCACATGGGGCACTGTGACTCTCAGCTGCTCTCTGCAGGGAGCCCTCTGCAGCTGGTGGCCAGGCCATCCTGCTCAGCCGGTGGCTTTAGCAAAGGCTTGTGAGGCCGGAGACAGACCTTTTGCATATTCCCTGGTAACCTGCCCAGTGTGGGGTGACTGCGGAGTTAATTATAGCACGTTCCCAGTCACTGGGCGTTCTGTCCCAGTGCCCTAGAGTTTCCCTGACATCGACTCTCACCTCCCTGCCTTGGTTTGGTCTGGACGTCAGAGCGTCCTCTGGGGGTGCTGCCCTTCACTGCTCGGAGCCCCGTGCTGTGGTCTCACTGAGTGACATTTATAGTCATGTACCTGGTTGTTGGGAACGGTGAGTCACGGTTCTCCACGTTCAGTGCCTTGAATTCTTCTCATCAAGGAGGTGTGAGATTGTGTGCGCGTGTGCGTGGGAGCGAAGGGGTGAGGTGGTGACGGTTAGGGTTTAGAAGCCCCAGCTGGGTCTTCCTGGGCTGAAATGGAGATGCTGACAGGCTGCGTTCCTCCTGGAAACCCTGCGGCAGAATCGGATTCCTTGCCCTTTCCAGCATCCAGCAGCTGCCACAGCCGTGGCTTGTGGCCTCATTCCTCTGTTTCAAAGCCAGCAGTGTTGGACTGCGTCCTCCTCGCGCTGCCTTCTTTCTGGTCCTTGCTTCCGGTTTTCTCTTCCATGTATAAGAGCCCTCACTAGACTAACCCAGGATAACCTCCTATTTAAACGTCAGCTGTTTAGCAACCTTAATTCCCCCTTCAACTTTCATCCCCCTTCACATGTAATCCAACATATTCCCATGTTCCAGGGATTGGGACATGAACATCTTGTGGAGCCATCGTTCTGCTACCCCATATGGTCTATGATTCTGTAACTGCTGATCACTGGTGGCCCTGCCAACGCTTTTGTATTGTGGGGAGTCCAGTCGGGCCGGGCATGTGGTCCGTGACATCTGATGGATGTGATGAATGGTTCCACTCATGCCGAGCTGGGTGGCTGTCCCCGGAGGAAGGCTGGCCTGGCAGTGGTTGGCCAGGGTGAATTGGACGGCCTGGTTGCGGTACGCTCTTGTGTGGGCTGTCGCAGAGCTGTCATAGTGTTGCTGTGCTCACGATGTTGTCTGTAGATAGCAGCTGCCTTCCTCTGGCTCACCTCCCCCCACCTGCCAGGTTGTGCACGGAACACGGGTGAATGAGTGTGAGTACGGGGAATAGTAGCCGCGAGCCTTTAGGAAGCTCTGTGCAGCGTTTTTTGAATTTAACCTCCAGAAGCGCTGTCCCCCATCGGTGCCATCACTATCCCTGTTTGGAGATGAGGCAAGCAAGGCTCGAGGGGGCTGGTCATTCGTCCAGTAGATGACTCACTGGTCCAAGTGGCAGGGCCTGGAGGCCCGCCCAGCACACAGAGCAGGGAGATCAGTGCCAGGCGCCTAGCGCTGGAGGGAATCATTCTTGTTGGGTCAACCGTGTGCTCAGGTTCCCACCTCCGTAACGGGAGTGATAGTCCCCGAGTCTACCTCCAATGCAAGGGGACGCCTCAGTGACGGGAAAGAGCGAAGGAGCTGCTCAGTGGACGGGAATTCTGATGGGAAGACTGAGGGTGAAAGGCCTTAGTGTAGTGGATGTGGTTTAGGGGGCACATTTCTGCAGTTACCAGCGTGGGTTATGTTGAACTCGCAGCTGTTGATTCCAGGGTTCCTCCAAATCCTTAGGAAACTTCGCCTGAACCGGTGGTCACAATAAACCAAATACGTGCCCGACATTGGCCCTCTGGCTCTGTGATGAGTTGTTGCTGTACGTCTTCCCCGTGGCCTCATGGAAGTGCTCAGCCAGGAGCACTAGTGACGTAAAGGGGCTCGCGAGCGGCTCGGAAACAGCCTGCTCGCAGTTTCTTCACGCTTGTGGGGAAAGGTGTGTAAGACACAGTTTGAGGCTTCTTGTGCTGGGTGTATTTTATTTTTAAAATAAATGGAAAGCATTTTAGGAAAACAAAAGAACCTCGTCTTACTCGTGTTTGTGTCTCCAGGACTGGACAGAGTGGCCGCATGGCAACTGTGTAGAATGAATAATCACATGATTCATCCCTTTATCAACAAACATTTGAATAAGAGGCTGTGGGCCAGGAGGAGCAGGCAGAGCCCAAGCTTCAGGAGCCTCCTGTCGGGCGGTGTGTCCGTCCACTGCTTGTCCTGGGGCGTCAGCAGCTGCATGGACGATGGACAGAGCAGCAGCGTCCGGAAGTCACCTGTGATGGGACGGGGTCGCTGCTTCCCTGAGCAGTTTCTTTCCTTCATGTGCCAGCCTTCCTCTAGGAGGCGATTTCTTGGATAATTTCCATTCTAATTTAATTCAAAACTTGATTTCCTGCGAGATAGAATAAAAGGTGTTGAGACTGCCTAGAGCAGACCGGTTTTGTACTAGAAATCTAATTAGAGCGATTGCCACATGGTTTTGTGAATGGCACAATGGCTCTCATGCTACTTACACTACTGACATGAGCCACGGCGTCAGCCTTCGGTGGTTAATGAAGGAATAAGGAAGAATATAGCGGGCAAAGCAGCTCTCCCACGCTTTTCGAAGTTGCCTTATACCCCTGACATTTAAGCATGTGCTGTTTTCTGGGATCATTTTTGCGCTTCTGAATCCAGATGGTTGCTCCAAAAGGAGCACTATCCTGCTGATCCGGTGGGAAGGAAAGAAAACGTGTTAAAGCTTTAAAATCGACTGTAGAGACAGTCCCGCTCCTGTGGCCACGGGCCTGTCGCGGCTCACCTCAGAGACGGGGTGCAGCTGCTTGCGATGGAGATTGCAGTGGCCTGGGGTCACTTTCTTTGAAAACCTTTGCGTGTGCCTTAGCAGATGGCACGTTTGCATTTGGACATGAAATCCAGCACATTGCTGGCACGGGCACTCTGCTTCTGGAGACTTATTTGGGTAATAGGAATTTATAATTGAATTACGTTGGCCCTTATCACTAATGATTTTAATTTTATGTGGGCACACTTTGCAAGCCAAATACCAGATACCATCTTGTGTCTTTCCCGATGAGGAAAGGAGGCTAGTTTCCTTTGAATAATGACAGCCTCCTCCCAGGTAATGCTTTTTATTTGCCTAAATGCAAAAGTGATAGATAGGTGTTCACCAAACAAAGGGAGAAAAAGGTTACCGAAGGGGTGACTAGGCCAAAACCAGAGGCTCCGGACTCGGAGAGGCCGGCCTTTGGCGAGATGTTGGGGAACAGCTGTCTGGCCTCCAGGTGACTGTTTTGTCCTGGTTACGGTGGGGGAGTGGCCGGGTGAGCTCCAGGTCCGTTCCAGTGCTGACGATTCTGACTGCACGACTGGCGTGCTTGAAGGCAGATTTTGGCAACAGCAGCCGGACAGCGTGGCGTGTGCAAACGTGCACAGATGCGGCCCCTCCTGGTCCAGAGCACAGCTGGTGGCCCTTGGTGACCTTGGCAAGCGTCCTTTTCCAGTGCAGATGTTAACAAATTGTGACATGACATGCGCTGTGAGCATGGAGGATGCTTTGATGTCTTCCAGGGGCTGGCTGGCATCTTCCCCGAGGGAGCACTGCACTGTGCGGTACAGGAAGTAGCAGTGACTGGGAGAAACGCGGCCCAGTCCCTCCACAGGCACCCGATCCTGGTAACTGTATCTGTATGTGACTTAGCCAACTGTAGGCTTCATAGGGTGGTTTTAGACTCTGCCGAGAGCCATGCCAAAGGATATCAGAAAAATCCAGCTCTGACATGACAACCGCCAACAACTAAAAGAAAGTAGGAAAGAAAGGCAGTATTATAACTAATGTAATCAATTGCCAATAATCTAAATAAGAGAACCTAGCTTACATATACTTATAAATTATGTATTTCATACAGAAGTTCTGTTATAGCCTGAGTTCAGGGTCATGGAGCTATTCTGATGTCCTGAGTAGATGAAGGCTGGACGCAGTGGGGATCCCTCCTGCTGCCCCCCCACAGCGGGTGAGAACTGCCTTGGGAGCCGGGGGTTTCATGTCAGCCCCCACCGTGGCTGGCACGGCCCTAGCATTCTCCCTTCTGCTCTGTAAGTCCTGTGAGAACCTTGTCTGATAAGATGATTTCAACTTGTGGTGGTCACTTCCCACCAGTTCTTAAATGCTCAGAGGTGCTCTCACACAAACACACAGGTATTGGCGTCACTGGAAATGACTCTGTGAATCATGTAGGCCATAGCAGTAGCTGCAATCGGGCTTTCTTTTCCTATCCTCCGACTTTCAAAGTGCAAGTTTTGCCCTGGCCACGTGGCTCAGCTGGTTGATGCATTGTCCCGCACACCAAAAGGTTTCAGGCACAGCCCCCAGGTGGGGTGGGTACGCGAGGCACTCGATAGATGTTTCTCTCTCACACTGATGTTTCTCTCCTCTCTCTCTCTCTCTCTGTCTTTTTCTCAAATTACTAAAAACAAATCCTCAGGTGAGGACTTTTAAAAAATGGATCTTTCACCACACTTGATTCAGTTTTTCCGGTTTTTGTCAGTGTGGATTGGGCCCCGTGAAGATGAGCACTGCATAAGCTCTACATCATGGGGAGAGCCGGGATTCTTTTTAGAAAAGGCAGCTGTGGTCTCCTCCCTTCATTGATAAAGCCCGAGGGGCTATTTGCTTAATGAGCCTGGACCTGCTGCCCGGGGAGAGAATCCTCGCGTGGCCTGTTTCCTAATAGCCCCATCTGGGTGGCTAAGGTCTCGGAGAGGGGTCTGTGCAGGGTTCCCGTTCCTGGACCGCCAGCCGAGCCTAGAGGATGAGGACCTGGGGGTCTCCAGTGGCCGGTTTGTTTTGACCTTTACAGGAAGACACGATGCAGGCCGTTCCTGCTGTCACCGGGCACAGAGCATCCTCCATTGTGCTGTGGGGTTTGTGGTCACACGGGAGGAACTGCCGTATCAGGGCCGGGGGTTACCTCTGTGTATCCCACTGAACCCTCCTAACTTAGGAGCTTTACAGGAGTAAGAGGTCTGACCCCTCATCCAGGGAGTGTGTGAACCAGGAGGATCCCACGGGCAGAATGCTCGCACCTGCGGGCTGGTGAGCCGGCGCCGCAGCGGGAATCCCACCCATGCCTTTGCTGGGGGTCCTTGTTTCCCGTCCCATGAAGCTTTTCGCCCGACAGCACATTTTCATTTTCCAGTGGTACCCACGGAGGCGAAGCGGGACACCAAACTAGGTCAGTGGACGTGCCCTTGGTAAGGAGGCCATTTCCACGCCCCTCCGGAGGATACCCAGATTCTCTTTATAGCGGTGTCGCCAAGAACGAACCCGTGGCTGAGCTCCGCCCCCAGCGCCTTGGACGGGCCCTCATTCCTTTTTTAACCCACCGTGAATGGGTTTGTCTTTGCAGTGAGATTGAGGGTCTTAAACTGTTTAAAAGGGAATAACGATTCATCTTCCCAGAAAAGTTCCTGATGAGTTTATATATCTACACACACACACACACACACACACACACACACACACACACACACACACACATATATTTCAGAGGCCCGGTGCATGAATTCGTGCATGGGTGGGGTCTGGCCAGCCTGGCCAGGGGGAGGGGGACAAGGGCAGTTGGCCGGCCTGCCTGCTGGTTGAACTCCTGGTCGAAGGGACAATTTGCATATTAGCCTTTTATTATATAGGATATACACTGAGTGGCCAGATTATTATGTATTCAGAGATCATAATAATATGGCCACTCAGTGTATATAGCATCGGTTCCACCCCATGAGTTCATGGTTCCCTGAGAACCCTAGTTTCAGAGTCCTTCCCTCAGAGGCTCAGCCTCAGCATTTTCTTCTTACTACTTATAAAATGGCCAAATGCACTCAGGTAAGTTACTGGAGCTACGAGCTCTTCGATGCAGCCCTATTGTTGATTGTATGGGATAATACATTTGTGTATTGAAAACTGGGAGAATTAGTCCTGTGAATGCTATGATTCATTCTTCCCTGCGTGAATCAATTATGGGATCATGTAGATGTTGTTTTGAGGAAGGGAAGGCACAAGTTGGTTAAATTTACAGACCTTCGTGTTTCTAGGAGACGATCTAGTAAAAAATACACCCAGGTTTACGTTCTCTTTATTTGATACATTTTTTAGCTTTTGAAGGGGTTAGGCTAGTTAAAGTTACGTGTTCCGAACGGTCATGTAATTGGGGCACTTGGCTTTAAATGCTGGTACCGGGCGCCCCTGCAGACTTGCTGCGTTAGAGCCTCCGAGGGGGCAGGGGGTGAGGGCAGCGGGTGTCATTAAAGGCTGCTGCAGGGACTCCCGCCCGCCCGCCCGCCTGCGGCTGCGGTTAACTTCTGTAGGTTAAGTGTTGCCTGACCTGAAAACGTCTCCTTTACAGGAGCTTAAAATTCTAGCACCCAGTCACTGTATCATGGCTTAATGGCCGTCCTCTTTCCAATGTAAACATACCCACAAAGATGAAGTTAACCAAACGCTTTGATTCAAATTAGCTTAGTGAGAGGACTTGCTTCCTGACCTTTAGCTAAGGTCAGCCCCGTGAGGAGACTGGAGGTTTAAATAGGGTCGGGAAAGAACTCGGTTTGGAGCAGATCATGAAATGCTCCAGGAGAGGTGAGGTCTGCCTGGGCTGCGGGAAGGGAAGTGTGAGCTCCAGGAAATCATCAGGAGGAGCCCGAGGACTCCACAGACGCGAATATGGAAGAGGGTGGACCAGGAGTAGACCGACTGGGAAGGAGTGGACCAGTGAACCACAGTCTGCTTGCAACTCCTTAAAAATTTGTCCAAGCGAAAGGGTACAAACTTCCAGTCATAAGGTGGATAAGTTCTGGGGATCTAATGTACAGCACAGTGATTATCGTTAACAGTACTGTATTGTATACTTGAAAGTTGCTAAGACAGTAGATCTTAAATGTTCTCACCACAAAAAAGAAATAGTAATTATGTGATATGATGGCACTGTTAGCTAAGCTGTGGTGATAATCATTTTGCCATATGTAAGTGTATCAAATCAACATGTTGTACACCTTAAACTTACACAGCGTTCGTTATATGTCAGCTAAATCTCAATAAAGCTGGAAAAAATGTTGTCTAAAAATATATTTAAGCCCTAGCCTGTTTTGCTCAGTGGATAGAGCATCAGCCCTTGGACTGAAGGGTCTGGGATTCAATTCCAGTCAAGGCATGTACCTTGGTTGCAGGCTCCATCCCTGTCCCTGGTCAGGTGCATGTGGGAGCAGCCAATCGATGTGTCTCTTTCACATCGATGTTTCTCTCTGTCTCTCCCCCTCCCTTCCACTCTCTCTAAAAAAATAAATGGAAAATATCCTCGGGTGAGGATTAAAATAATAATAATAATTAATGACTATTAAAAATATATTTAAAAATACATGTACATAAAAAGTTTTAAAACTTTTTAAAATTTTTCAGTGACAATTGACATACAATATTGTATTAGTTTCAGGTGTACAACATAGTGTTTAGACATTTACATAACTTACCAAGTGATCCCCGCATAAGTCTAATACCCATCTGACACCATATATAGTTATTATAATATTATTGACTGTATTTGCAGTACTTCACATCACTGTGAACTATTTTTATAACTGGCAATTTGTACTTAATTCCTTTCACCGTTTTCACCCCAACCCCCTCCCATCTGGCAACCATCAGAATGTTCTCTGTATCTGTGAGTTTGTTTCTGTTTTGTTAGTTTAATTTATTCATTAGATTCCACATAAGTGAAATTATGTGGTATTTGTCTTTCTCTGACTTACTTCACTTAGCATAATACCCTTTAGGCCGATCATGTATCTTGTAAATGTTTTTATTGAAGTAAAGTATACATAACAAAATTTACCACTTTAACCCTTTTTAAGGATACAGATCAATGACATTAAGGATCTCATGTAGTTTTAATTAATACTATCATGAAAATTTTTTAATCTTCAAAAATAAATGAAGTGTAAATAAAGTATTCGGAAAAATATACTTCTTGAACTGGGTGCTGAGTGTTACAAACTTGGGCTTTTTTGGGCAAGAAGAAAGCAAGCATTTAAGATAAACATGCTTTATGGCAAGTTCTCATAGATTCTAGAAATAGGATTTTTTTTATATGAAATGATTATTTTTATTTTGTTGGAGGAGGAAGGAAATCTCTAAATTAGCCAAATAAGAGAATTTTAGAGATTGTAAGATTAAAATCTGGGCTTTGAATTGCATTTGGAAGCACAGAAAAGCAGTGAGACTGGAAAAGAAATGTCAGGTGCAGGCAAACCTCAGCGTTTTTCATCAGCTGAAGTTAACAAATTATCCGCACAGTTATGTATGGTGTGGCACAATGTAAAACCCCGTGTGAACCTGCCAGTGTGAGTCACCATAGTAACATCTGTGTTAAACTTACATGTTAGCATTGTTAGGAAAAGATGCTGTGCCTTTCTAAAGGACTTACTCAGGGAGTAGCAGGAAATTTTTCCTTCTGTTGTACCACAGGATATACCTCCCTTATCCCAGGCATTGTTTTTGAAATCCAAGAGTCTGGATGTCATATTAGAAGCAGCCAAAATATTAGTGTTGGTGTCAGGAAGTTAGAATACTATTTCCCATAGCAGTTTAAACCAAAGCTCTGGATTTTGTGGATGTATTTGCCTATGGGGGATAGGAGGGAACGCCTTGGACAAATAGATTTTATAAGTGATAATTCAGGGTATTGTCCAGACGGTAGTGAGTTCCAAGAGCGGAATTCATCTAGAATTGAGCATTCATGCTGAATTAGCTTCTTTACCCCTTAAAGAATCATATTGCCCACAAAGACTCTTTATTGCAGCGCATGCAAGGGTCATTAGGGACTTTTTTTGAAAACGTTCTGTCACTTAGAGTTGGCACAATTCCTTGGCTAAAGAAACTTTGTCATTTTCCCCATTTAGTACAGTCATTTACAGCGCTTATTTCCTGCGAAATATTTCCTTTCTTCATTCTCAAAACATCTTAAGGCCCTTAAGAAAATAGCAACTACAGTTGTAGGACACTAGAGATGAGTTTTAAGACTTTGTAGAAGGTAGGAGAAGCTTTGTAAAGGTTGGAGGACTGGTTCTAAGATAGCTCTTACTGAAAAGAAAAGAAGTCTGGGTGGGGATTGATTTCTGGCCTGCCTTTATTTGAGAAGGCACCAAGTTAGATAAGCAAACCATTTGCACACAGGCATGAAGAAGGGCCCAGGGTCTGAGGCACAGCCGGTGGGACTCCGGGAAGAGCGGAGGTGCCACCCTCACCGAGCATGCCCACGGCACGGCCATGCAGAGTCACACTCAGAGAACGCTTCGCGCTTCTCGCCAGACTCAGCCTGTGGAAGGAACAGCAGCAGTGAAAGCAGGATCCTTTCCCAGTCCACCCAGGGAGCCATTTCAGAAGACAAGGCATTCGTACATGAACGATAAAGTCAGGGAAGTTGCAGTCTGTGGGATCAAGCAGAGCCATGTGGGAAGGGGAGAAGCATCAACCTGCTTGGGATTTGTCAGGCCCTTCTAGTCTTCAGAAAGCCAAGACGAGTAGCAGCGAGGAGCGGGAGCTCTACAGCCAGGCTGCCTGGGTTCAGATCCCAGCTCGGCCATTTACCAGCGGTGTGACCTCTTACCTGTGAGATGGGCTGATAGTGAATTTACCTCAAAATATGTGATGATTAAAAAAAGATAACGCGAAACAGAAACTAAGATGGCAGCATAGGTAAGCACCTAAACTGCTGCCTCGCACAACAATTTCAAAACTACAACTAAAAGACAGAACGGACATAATCCAGAACCACAGGAAAGCTGGCTGAGTGGAAGTTCTACAACTAGAAGGAAAGAGAAAAGCTCACAGAGAATCAGAGGAGCAGCAAAGGCCTGAGGTACGGAGACACGCGCGCAGAGAGGAAGGGTGGCTGAGTGCCTGGCTGGCTTTCTCTGGCGGGAGGGGGATGGAAGCCCCTGACTGCACTGAACCCCAGTTCCGACTGCACTGAACCCCAGTTCCGGACGAAACCCCGTGGACCCAGGCTCATACGGGGGGAGTCTGGACTGTCAGGTAAAGAGAAAGGCACACGGAGACTCGGAGACTCGGGGGAGCCGCGGCAGGCAGGGGTCTGGAGGCGCGTGCGCGAGTGCGCGCAGAGAAGACTGCGGAGGTTGCCGCTGGCTTTCCCTAGTGGAAGGGAGTCGGAAGCTCCTGACTGCCCTGAACCCCAGTTCCAACTGCACTGAACCCCAGTTCCGGGCGAGCCCCTGGGGACCCACGCTCCTATTGGGGGAATCTGGACTGTCAGGCGGAAACTCAGGGGAGCCGCGGAAGGCAGAGGTCTGGAGGCGCGCGCTAGGGCAGGGCTGACGGGAAGCCAAGACTGTCTGCTCAGCCCTGAGACTCCGCCTCATCCAAACTGAGCACAGAGGCTTTTGCAATTTTGCAAGTCTGGTCCCATAAGGCTGTCTCCAGCACAGAAGGTCTCCCATCGTAGACACAGCTGATCCTCACAGCCAATTGGCCTGGAGGTCAATTCCATCCAGTGACATCAACAACAATCAAGACTTAACTACAACAAGGCTGTACACACGGTCCACAAAGGGGTGCACCAAGAGTGTCCACCTCAAGTAACTGGGGAGGCTGAGCCACTGGGCCCTATAGGACACCTAGCACACAAAGCCACTCTATCAACTCAGGGAAGCAGCCAAAATGCGGAGACAAAGAAACAGGTCACAAATGAAAGAAATGGAGGAAAGCAAATGACTGGATATAGAGTTCAAAACCACGGTTATAAGGTTTTTCAAGAATTTCCTGGAAAAGGCCAATAAGTTTAGCGAGACCCTCGAGGATATGAAAAAGGACCAACTAGAAATTAAACATACACTGACTGAAATAAAAAATATTATACAGAGACCCAACAGCAGACTAGAGGAACGCAAGAATCAAGTCAAAGATTTGAAATACAAAGAAGCAAAAAACACCCAACCGGAAAAGCAAAAAGCAAAAAGAATCCAAAAAGTTAAAGATAGTGTAAGAAGCCTCTGGGACAACTTCAAGCGTACCACCATCAGAATTATGGGGGTGCCAGAAGAAGAGAGAGAGCAAGATACTGAAAACCTATTTGAAGAAATAATGACTGAAAACTTCCCCCACCTGGTGAAAGAAATAGACTTACAAGTCCAGGAAGCACACAGAACCCCAAACAAAAGGAATCCAAAGAGGACCACACCAAGACACATCATAATTAAAATGCCAAGAGCAAAAGACAAAGAATATTAAAAGCAGCAAGAGAAAAACAGTTACCTACAAGGGAGCACCCATACGACTGTCAGCTGATTTCTCAACAGAAACTATGCAGGCCAGACGGGAGTGGCAAGAAATATTCATAGTGATGAACAGCAAGAACCTACAACCGAGATTACTCTACCCAGCAAAGCTATCATTCAGAATGGAAGGTCAGATAAAGAGCTTCACAGATAAGAAAAAGCTAAAGGAGTTCATCACCACCAAACCAGGATTATATGAAATGCTGAAGGGTATTCTTTTAAGAAGAGGAAGAAGAAAAAAGTAAAGATAAAAATTATGAACAACAAATACATATCTATCAACAAGTGAACCTAAAAATCAAGTGAATAAAAAATATGATGAACAGAATAAACTGGTGAATATCATAGAATCAGGGGCATAGAAAGGGAGTGGACTGATAATTCTCGGGGGGAAAGGGACATGGGGGGTGCAAGAAGAGATTGGACAAAAATTGTACACCTATGGATGAGGACAGTGGTGGGGGGGTGGTAAGGGCAGAGGGTGGGGTGGGAACCGGGTGAAGGGGAGCTATGGAGGGAAAAAGGAGAAACAATTGTAATAATCTGAACAATAAAGATTTATTAAATTAAAAAAAAAAAGATAACGCTCATGTCAGATGTTAGGGGAGAAAGGAGAGACAGGGACACAGGACCCCTCTGTACTATTTTTGCAGCTTCCTGCGAGTCTGTCTACTGAGTATGGATGTTCTCTACTAAATATTTTATATGTATTCTCATTTCAAGGCAACTCTGTGAGGTTGCTCCTAGGGCAAGCATGTCAAACTCAAAGGCTGATACGGGCCAGATAAACAAGGTTTACGTTGATGTGAGCCACAAAAAAACAAAAGCTTCAATTTTCATAGAAACGTAGGTTTATTTCTATAGAAACATGCTGAATACAAAGGGCTGAAATAAATGAGTAATCGTTAACATAAAATAATAGAACATTTTAATAAAAATTAATATTTTTTCTTGAACATTAACTTACCAGACACTGAATAACTGCACAAATTAGTAAGCAAATAAACCTATTTTTCTTGTTCTTTGAAAGTGAAATATTTCCTGGTGCGCACACCAAACAAGTCAGTCCAGGACTAATGACGTGGCCATCGGCTGCTAGAATATTCGCTGCTAGTATTAGTGGAGAGAAATGGTGCACCTGTGTGTAAGGCGCATAAGGTAAATGAATGCAAAACGATTATAGTAATCAGTCATTAGCAACTGTTGTAGTTTGTTATTAACAATTATGTATAACAGGATATTGTAAAAATTAAGTTACGAAATTTTTATTAAAACGTTTCTTACATAGCGTTATAGTGGCTGGGCCACAAAAATATTCGTTGTGGGCCGCGTGCTGCCCGCAGGCCTCAAGTTTGACCTGCTTGTCCTAGGGTTATGCCCATGTCACAGAAGGGGAATCTGAGTCAGGGAGAGAGGGAGCCACTTATCCAAGGTCACCTCAAGCAGGGAGCTGGGTCGGCTGCCGGTGCCTCTCCTGGGGGGCCAGGCGGTGAGCTCCTCCCACAATGCTCTGGGGGCCTCTTCACTTTGTCCTTCACGCAGGGGGGAGCCTGGGCACTTGTCCTGGAGCTCAGTGTGCGCTAACGGGTAGTGTTATTTAATGATTTTCGGTAACCAGGATGAGGTCAAGGTTAGCATGTTTATAAGATTTACATCTAACACCAAATCTGGTGGACTTGTTAATGTCTCGAAAGATAGCAATCGAGTTCAATGTTGACTTGAAGTCTGTGTGTAAGAAACTACCCGTCCACATGGCAGAGCCTTGACGAGACTAGTTCAAACACAAGTCCTCCGTGGGCCACGGCCACGGCCATGGACAGATAGGCCGAGACAGACCCGGGTGTCCCTCTGGGTGCCGAGGAAGACGCAGTGTCCCCTTGCAGCAAACGCACCTCCGTGTATGAATAGCGATGTGGCATGGCCTTTATCACCCCTTATCACAATACTGTGCTCGGCTTGGCTATGCAGTTTCCAAGGGAATGTGAACTTGTCGGGAGAAGCAGTCTGAGTGACCGAGGCCTTCACACCTGGAAACTAAGAGACCAGCAGGTGACCGCGGTCCTGCTCTTACACTAGGTGCATGAGGATTTCTTGTGCGTCAGTTAGTGGTCCGAGCCTTTCTTTAAAGAGCATGTTGTTGGCGAGGCTGCCTTCACACACCTTGACGTTGGTGCCCAGAGCGAGCTTCCCCATTCCTCATGGCTGTTGACCAGGCTGCTCTGTCTGGGAGGAACATGGTTTGGCTTAAGGAGTTGCCTCTGATGGCAGCCACAGGTTCACGGCTGCCCGTGGTCATCGCTGGGTCTGACCACTGTCGTCGTAGTTGTCCCTGTTTATAAATGAGGAAATGGGTGCTAGTGCACAGCAGGGTGCTCCCACTTCTCCGAGTTGCCTTTCCAGGGGTCAAATACTGAAACACACTCGTTCCCAGCTCCGCAGAGCGATGGTCCTTCTGTTGCACCGTGTGATAGAACATGCATGCGACTGTGATGGGACATTAGTCACCACCTCCACGTGGGGACATTAGTCACCACCTACCTCGAGTCCAGGCCTCCGTCATCATTACCTGCTAATGCATTTACCCGCTCCCCCCACCCCATCTCCAACCCTCTTCTCAACGCAGCAACAAGAGTGATCTTTTCAAACACAACCTAAATCATATTGCTTTTCTGCTCAGGATTGTTGGAGCTCTGACAGTGGCTGGGGAGGCTCTGCCCCAGTCAGCTTGGTCCCACTCTCTCCCCTGGCCCATTTGCTCAAGGTCACCCTGGCTTCCGAGTTGTTCCCCCCACGCCCAGCCACTCCCTTTTGTGACCTGGGCACTTGCTGTTCCTTTTGCTGAGAATTCTTTTTCCCTAGAGCTAAACATGGCTTCTTCCCTCGCTTCCTTCAGGTGTTCAGTCAAATGTCACCTTCTGTCATGCCCCCCGCCCCCAGGTGCATGGCCACCCTATCTACAGTGGAAATCCCATCACCCCCTTCCCTGCTTCATTTTTAACCCTTTACTCTGATCACTATCTAATATACATGTTTTATCTTTTTATCTCATTCTTTCAATTAAAACATTAAGCTTCTTGAGGGCAGAATTTTTAAGTCTGTTTTATTCTCAGTATCAGCAATGGGGCCTAGTTATAGTAGAAGCTTAGTAAATATTTGTTGAATGAATGAATGATGAGTAATATTGTTCACAATCAGTATTAGTTCCCTGATGATTAATGACAGGCACTCATTTCTGTGTCTCCTGCAGAAACTGGCACACAGTATTACCTCAATAAATATCTGGTACCCTCAACCCACAAGTAGGTAGACAGTCTCCTGTTCTAGACCTTGAACTTTGTGGGTAGAGAGTCTCCTGTGCTGGACCTTGAACTTTGTGGGTAGACAGTCTCCTGTGCTAGACCTTGAACTTTGTGGGTAGACAGTCTCCTGTGCTGGACCTTGAACTTTGTGGGTAGACAGTCTCCTCTGCTGGACCTTGAACTTTTTTCAGGGAGGGAAGCAGGCTGTGTGACTTATTAGGTCTTTCTAGGGTCTTGGACCATATCAGTGCTAACCCAGAATGAGCCTAACAGTTTCCTAGATTTTCATTTCTTCCCCTTTCGTGTGTCTAATAGTGTCGTGTCTGCGAGGAAGTCGCTAGTGGAAGTTGCAAAGAGGCGCCCAGCTCAGCTTTTGGGAGGGAAGGCCGTGGCAGAGTCGGGGAGTAGAGGTCTGTGTGTTGTGTCTGATCTCTGTGGCTCAGACCTGCCCGGGCGGCCCAGTTCCTGCATTAGTCCCTGCCGCTGCCGGTGTTTGAGAAGGGAGCTATCTGCTGGAGGTTGTTCCCAGGCAGACGCCAAATGCTTGTTCTTATTTCCCAGCTCCTGTTCATTTGGTGATCTGTTCCTGGGCTGCAGCCTGCGCATGGCTTGCTGCTTCTGCAAGCACTAGATTGGCAGATGTGCTGTGTGGGAGGAAGGAAAGAAAATTCCCTGTGTTAATTTCTCTCTGACAAGCACATGTGCGAATCTCGACAAGCCTGTGGTATAAAAGTAAAGGATGAAAGAGAAGTAACATCTCCATTCTTTAGTGTGTGTGTGATTTCCATGCAGAAAAGGCTCCCTATGTAATGTAAATCTATGTTCAAGACGTGTACGGGCTTCCTTTCCTTCTCACTCACATGTGGGATTTAATCAGGAAAGGAGGTCTGCATATCTCAACTATAGTAGTTTATTTGTTAGTGGAGAGCATTGGGGCAGTAAAATTGTTACGTGAAAAACAACATGAAATAGCTCCACTTGATGACCATGGGTACAGAACTGATAACTATTGCCTAATCTATATAAAAGGCTGATATGCAAAGTGCCCCCTCGGGAGTTCGACCGCAAGTTCGATCGCTCGCTATGACGTGCGCTGACCACTAGGGTGTGGCGTGGAACGAAGGAAGGCCCTGATCAGCCCTGATCGCCAGCCAGGCCTAGGGACCCTACCCGTGCATGAATTTCGTGCACTGGGCCTCTAGTAGTCAATAATACGTGTTGACCTCTTACTCGGTGCCAAGATCTCTGCCTGAAGCTTTATGTGGGTTTCTCGTGTATTCTTACGATAAGCCGGTGAGGTGGATGCTCTTTCAGATGCAGAAAGGGAGGCTTAGAGAGGTCTTGCTCAAGGTCACACAGCCACTGAGCGGTGGAAGCTCTTGTTTAAAGTGGGTGGTCTGATTTCAGAGGCTCGGTTCTCACTGTACTAAAATCCCTTGCCCCGCCCCCTGGAAATAGGGGAATGACGCTTAGTGACATAAAAAGGTATTCTGCATTTAAGACCTGGCCTGCTCTGTCAGTCTTCACACTGAAATGCACTCAGTAATAGTACCGTTTGCTTTGCAAAACTTGAAAATAACCTTTTTCGCAGTGAAATTTACTTAGTTTACAGCAACAGAATAACCTGGCACAGTCCTTAGTACACAGGTGGTACCTAGTAAATATTTATGCAGAGAATTTCTGCGTGCACAGCGTTTGGCAATGAATGTCAGAATGTCAGATTAAACTAGGAGGCTGAGATCATTCAGTTCTACTAAGCCCAAGAGCGGTCCAGCAGTGCACATGTTTAAAGCCTGCTTCAGCCGTAGCCGGTTTGGCTCAGTGGATAGAGCGTTGGCCTGTGGACTGAAGAGGCCCAGGTCTGATTCCAGTCAAGGGTACATACCCAGGTTGTGGGCTCGATCCCTAGTACGGGACGTGTGGGAGGCGGCTGCTGATCAATGATTCTCTCTCATCATCAATGTTTCTATCTCACTCTCCTTCTCCCTCTCTGAAATCAATAAAAATATATTTTAAAAAAATGTTTAAAAATACTAGTAAATAAATAAAGACTGTTTCAATTTCACTGCTTAATAATAAATTCCATCAATTACTGACCATCATTAGTCCCACGACCATCCAGTGCTCTGTGCGATTGGAAATAGCTTAGGCATGTTGAGTGTCCCTGTTGGTAACCTAAGCCCTTCCGAGGAGCCACAGCAGGACCACATTTGTGCATTTGCAAAGAAGTTGAAGATCAAACCCAACAATCGTGATTCATGCCTTAGGGCAGTATATCAGCTTTCCTACTGTAACGCACCGCTCACTGGTTTTTAACAATGAGTGTGTATTTCCTGCTCGTGTAACACAGCATGGCCCCGTGTGGCTTCTGACATTCCAGGAGCAGCATGTGTCTGGATGTGCCGTTCTCATGGCAGAGGGCAGAAGCCAGATGCCACTTCGAACCATCACATTGAACTTCGAGCTTCTCCTCTGATGTGGCAGGTGTCACGTTTATTCACATTCTGTGGCCAAAGCCGGTCCCCTGGGTGGTCTGGATGGTGGGGTTAGAGGTATATGCTGCCTGCAAGATGCACTGCAGGTCATGTGACAGAGGGCGTGGTGCGCAGTCTTCTCGGAGATGGGACGGGACTGTGGGTAGCCTGCGGAAGCTGGCAGTCCGCACCTTCTCTTGGCCCCTGTAAGGGGAGGCCTGCTCTGATGTTGCCACCTTGGCTTAGGTGTTTGACCCTGGTTTGGAAATAAAATCTGTGCAACTAAGTTTGCAATTCCTTGCTCTCACTCCAGGGTCTGAACTCCCTTTGGGAACTGCTTCAGGGACTGTAGGAAGCAGCAAAGTGGGTGACGCTCCAGTCTCTTGTGTAAGGAGGGAGCTCTGAGAATGGTTTTGACTTGAGAAGCATGTCCTTGACTTTCAATATCCTTGGGGCTTATGAGTTGGAACTAGCATGCTGTCCCACGAGAGCGAGGCCTCCTGTGGCCCTGGACTGAGAGAGCGGAGCCCAGGTGCGGGGAGGAGATGTGGTGACAGGAGTCTGCGTGGGCACTTGCCTGGAGAGAGGCAGGTGGCCCCGGAGCAGAACCGTCACTGTGACTTCCGCTCTCCCTGTCACCGTCAGGATGCTGGGTTAACCAGGCCAGCCAGTGGCCACACAATTCCACAGGAAGGGTGGGCGCTAGCCAGTTTGGCTCAGGGGATAGAGCGTCGGCCTGCGGACCAAAGGGTCCCGGGTTTGATTCCGGTCAAGGACACATACCTCAGTTACAGGCTTCTCTCCAGCCCAGGCGTGCAAGAGGCAACCAATCAATGTGTTTCTCGCATATCGATAGTTCCCTCTGTCTTTCCTTCCCTCTCTCTAAAAATCAATGGAAAAATATCCTCAGGTGAGGATTAAAAATAGATAGATAGATAAATAGATAGATAGATAGATAGGGAGGGAGGGAGGGAACTCCCCTGGAAGTGGCAGCTCAGGGGTGTGGATGAAAACGACTTTGGAAAAAAGAAAACAACTTTGGGCACATTCCTCTCCAACCTCAGATCAATTTTTCAGAGCTATCTGGAGCCAAATTATTATGTTAAAAATGCAAACAGCGTTATTTATTCATTTATTCAATAGGCACTACATCCCCAGTGTTCAAAAGTAAAAGAGACAAAAGAATCCTGGTGAGGTCTCCGGCCCTGTCTGCCCACTCCCTTCAGCTCCCCTCCGGGCCATCATTCATTTCTTGCGTATTTTAACTCTTCTAACAGGTGTTACGTTTGAACCTGTTTGTTCCTTGGTACAAATATTTTGTTACTCCATGTACAATAGGAAAAGTCTTCCGTGTGAGTATAAATAAGTTTTCACTCTCAAGTTAAATAATGGAAGGAGGTGAAGTTCATAAAAAGAGGCAGCACAGGCTGAGTAGTGAGTATGTTAAGGTTCAGCGTTAAGTTAACTCAGGATGCACATCTTTTATCCTCAGGATGCCGTTGAATTAACTGTAGGAATGATAGAGTGATGCTCATTAGCCGGCCTCAGAATAGGAGCAGCAGAGCTCCGCCGAAGGCACACGTACCATGCAGGACGTTACATGGAAACTTCCCAGGCTGCATTCATTAATGAGGCCGGAGCTGTGCTGCTCCGAGAGATGAGATTGGTCCGAGAAAGATGAGTCGATTCGGAATGGAACACAAGAGCCTCTTTCCTGCCTCCAGAGCTCCCCGTGGGTCTGCAACGCCCCTCTCCTAGAGTGCTGGTGTGTGGATGGCAAAGTAAATATTATTTCCATCAGCTAAAGAGAAGAGAAATGTTTGCAGTGCATCATTGCCCTGGCCTTCTGCCCAGGCCTCTCTTATCCTGATGGAGAAAGCGCCCCGGAGCACAGAACAGTGTGCCTTTGTTGGCCCGCAGAGGCAGCCCCGCCCCCTCGGTTCCCCGCAGGTGCGCTCTGGAGGCGGCCTCTGCCCTGGCAGTGCTTTGGTGGGTGTTTTGTTGTGTGTTTTTTTAAAGAAACAATTGTAAGACTTTTAAAGGAAGGGTTATCCAGAACTTAGACAAAGAACCTCGTTGGGCAAAGGGAGGTAGCTGTTTCCTTGTTACTGGTTTGAAGCCAGCCTAGGTAACTGTCCCCAGGTTGCTTGGGTTGGGGTCCCCCTGCCAGGTGGAGGGACACGCAGGAGGGTCGGTATAATGACTAAGGCAAGTCCTGAGATGAGCATGTGGCCAGAAGTTGGGTTTCCCGTGGAGGCCCTGAAGGGCAAGAATGCCATGGGGGCCAGAGTTGCCGGCAGTGACTCTGAGCAGGTGGCTAGAGTGGGGCCTGGCCGGGGCCTGGGGACACTCGCAGTGGCTCGAGGCAGAGAGCGTTAGCACTGCCCACCCATCACAGCGTCCCTCTGGAAGTTAATTTATGTAAAACCACCGAGAAGGGGCGCTCTGAGTTACTGGAGATAAAGTCGTATTACCCCCCGGGACAGAGGGATTCTGAGAGTTATTTTGCCTCTGTCTTCTACCAGCTTCTTGCAGCATTTTTGATTAGACAAGGGCCATCATAGTTTATTAAAAACCAACAAAACCAGGTTGGGCTAGAAATAGATAACATCTTGGTTCCGTTGCCTTGCCCCTATCTTCTTCCTGTTACATTTCCATTTTATGCGCTTGTCTGGCCAAAATAGTTTCTATTTTAAAGCAACAGGGGATGCTTTCAGACTGGAGCTGGAGAGGCCAGCGCTGCTGTGCCAGGGGTGCAGCCCCTCGCTTTGGCCCAGCCTCGCGTCACAGTGACTCATGAGTCTCCTCTGCCTTCTTGGGACAGGGACACAGCAGTGTAGGTCACCGTGCGTGGGCTGCGGAGAAGTTCGCTTAATCCTGGTGCCCCATAGGTATTATCTGGGAAATCTATTTAAGTAGAGTCTGATCTGAAAGCGAAACATCCCTCTTCCACTTTTTTTATTCCAGGCCTTTAATGAATGTTGTTTTAAGAAACTATATTTAGATGCAGAAAAAAATCCAACTGAGACAAGTTGGTTTTACTTTGGAAAAAGCCATGGTGGGGAGGGGTGTGGGATAGTGGTGGGGAGTTAGGAGGTAAAACTAAATGCTTCCAAATGCCTAGAGTTTAGTTAGTGTCTTGAAACCAAGACATGAAACCTAATACCCCCTCCCAGCCATTAACATTCATTAAAGGCCTGAGCCCACAGCCCCCTCTGGGGCCGCGCCTTCGCACCAGCTCAGGCTCCATGCACAGTGTTGACCCAAAAGACTGAATCCATTGGGCGGCGTGGAGCGCATTAGGGCTATTGCTTGGGTTTTAGCAGTGACCCTTCGATGTCTGATCACACGTCTCTGTTTACAACCTTATTCCAACATGAAGCTGAAGTGGCCACACTTCCCTTGTTCCCTGCAATCACGTCTGATTTGGTGATTTGAACCCACGGCGCCTGGCTCAGTCCTTCCTTGGATGGAGTTGTTCCGCCGTCCAGCTGCCATCTCCGGAAGCTCATCGTCGGTTCCCTGATGCACACACGGTCTTCACACTCATGTCAAGCCTTCTCTTGCCACATTGTCTGTATCACATGAGTGACTTGCTCTATCAGAATTATATGCTGATACATCCATGTATGTGTATATATGCACACAATGGTAGCAGTATACATTTATCAATACATGGTGTCTGATTATAATATTGTTCTGTCTGCTGAAGGTCTTATGTGTGCATTTAGTCTCCGGTGTGGGCAAGAGAAGCCCCTGCTCTGGGCTTTCTGTAGCTTGGGTCTCCCACACAGCTCCCCTTCTCAGAGAACTTGTTCTGGACCCGGAATTCCTTGCCCAAATGACCTTGAACCCACTTACACTGGCCATGCAGGCTCTTCCCCATGCTGCTCTGCCCCCCTAAGACTGAGGGGTGGGCAGGTGGCTGTCGGGTGAATACTGGGCTGTCCCCACATGAGGGGTAGGAAGGAGCCATGGTGGGGAGAAGGCGGGCTGGGAGCTGGGTGAGGAAAGCCTAGGAGGCAAGAATCCTCAATTCAATTAGGACTTGACTTTCCAGGTCCTTGTGAAGACATTTGTCAGGGAGGATAAACCCATGTCATTAAGTCTCACCTTGATTTATAGCATCCACGTACTTAGGGGAGTGTGAGTGGGCACTTTTGCTCTCCTGTCCTATACGCCAGGCTTGTTGGGGCTTTTCTCCCCAGGGAGACGATCAGCTGTTGTCCTCAGTGTTTAAAAATATTTTATTAGATTTCCTTGCAACCATGGTTCTTAAATCTGACTTCAAGGATATATTTGGGATAATTGCTGAGTGAAACTTGGTTGTATCATGAAATTTATCTATTTATCAAATGAATATTTTCCTTGTCTTGTGTGTGGTGGGTGGATAAATTGAGCACAGCAACCTCACAAATAATATAAAAAACCCTTTTGTTTACTATTCAGTTCATTTCAACAAATACTATTTTTCAATTTATATTGGATTCACTTCTACCAACATATATTGATCTACCCTTTTACTGTACTATTATCATCTACTATTGAAATCATTAAGTGGCTTGGAACAACGAGAGGACAAGTAAGAAATTTAATAAATTTTAGAATTTATGCTTTCAACTCTAGGTGCTAGAGTACAGTAGATTGTCAGTGTCTTGAAGAGACTATTTTTCTACTTTTTAAAAGACATCCTGTCACATTAAAATAATAAAAATGAGAGTAATTTACTATTAGCCCATTTAGGTCTCATAAACCCTTAAAGGGAGACACTATGATCCCCATTATATAAAGAAGAAAATTTAGGCTCAGAGAAGTTTAGTGACTTGCCCACGGTCACACAGCTGTGATGCAGAGGGGCCAGACCGGGAGTAAAAATCATCTGACTCTCAGTGAAGGCCTCTTTGTTCAGACCTTGCACCTTCCAGGTGCCCAGAACTGCGACCTTATAATAAACAATCACAAACATTTGTCAGTCAGGGAAGGATAATTTTCCTGTGGGGTGAGGTTAGGCTCATAAAGAAATAGGAACTTCAAACTATGAAAGATTTTGGGTCTTCAAATACATTCAAGAGTTTTTCACCAAACGTAGGTTTACCTGAAACTTAGACGTAGATGCATATGTGCATAGCCCATGGACACAGACAATAGTGTTGGGAAGGCCTGGGGTCAGGTGGGGGCTGGTTGGAGAGAGGCAAAGTCGGGGAGAATGGGGGACATCAGTAATACTGTCAACAATAAATAAATTTTAAAAAGGAATAGAAAGAGGACACATTGTATATTATAGGAATATTCAATTTCCTTTTAAGCCCACTTAAAAATCAGATTTATTAAGGTATCTATATATATAAAAGCCTAAGCAACAAGATAATGCACACTGAGCACCAGGGGGTAGATGCTCAATGCAGGAGCTGCCCCCTGGTGGTCAGTGCATCCCCACGGCCAACCTCCAGGGGTCCCTCCCCCAGCTGGTCGGTCCTGATCAGCCCTGATGGGACTGGGTGAGACGATCTTCTGTACCCCTTTGAACTCCCCCTCCCCCCAGCTCTCGGCAGCACCCACCTGCTATCATCGGAGTTTGCCTTTTCTAGGGTTTCATTTCAATGGAATCAGACCATGTGCGGTCTTGTGTGTGTCTTGTACTTATTTCGAGTCCACTGTTCATTGTTTTTACTTTAACTTAGTCCTGGGGCCCATCAACCCAGCTTTGCTCTCCAAGTGCTATCAGATGGTGTCACCCTTCCTTCTGACCTGTCATTGATGGGAGAGTTCAGAGAGTTAGACACCTCAGGCAAACCGCTACCTGGAATTCCCCGCCTCCCCCCCCACCCCCCCGCCCAACCCCAATGGGCTCTGACATCACACAGCTTTGTTGTTGGAGTTACATCCTTTCTACCCTAACTGTGTGATCTCGAGCAGGCCTAAGTCCTCCGGCCCTGGGGTCTTACCTGTGCAGTGCGGATAAGAACAGCATAGGCCTCGCAGGCTTGTTTGAGGACTGACTGCTATTTCACATGTAAAGTACTTAGCAGAATCAGCATGTGATGAGAATGCATGAGGATGAGGATGCTTTAGGCACAGCCATTACCTCTGCTTTCCGACTCATCAGTGCTAGGGACTGACAAGGTGAGATTAAGGAAATGACCCATTTTACGGCATTTCTCAAACCAAGCTCACGTGCAGATTTTTCTATGGTAGATCATGAGCCTTATCTGATGGTGCTTTTGAGCCACATGGTAACAACTTCAGTAAATATTTATCAGTTTTAGCAGCTACGTGTCTTTGAAGAGGAATAGTTTCGAGTCTATGAAATACACTGGGTTAAGAACTAAAGAAAGCAGTTTCATGAACTGGAGGAATTCCCGAACACTCGCTATTCTTCTCCTTTCACTTTGGTGTGCAATATTTTCTTTGCAGACGGAAGCGTTTGGAACTAACCAGGCCGTGCGTGGGTCAACCTCATTACTTCAAGAGATAAGTAAGGAGCTCCAGTGGCGCAATCGGTTAGCGCGCGGTACTTATAAGAGATAAGTAAAAAACCAAACCAGTTTCTAAAAACGCCACGTGTTTTCTGCCAGTCTGTTTATGCCTTTTGGCGACTGGGCTTTGACACCCTCCTCACCTCGGCAGTCGGAGCTTGGCCAGCCACTGCAGGTGTGCAAGCAGCAGGACCGTAGCAGGCAGCCTGTGCTTTCTGGAGATGCTACGCAAGGAGATTCCTAACTCAAATTTCCTGAAGGCACATATCCATAATCAGCATTTTATTTTACCCAGATTCTAACGTCTTATAGTATGATGGATCTCTTCATGCACAAACAGGCTAGTGTTTTTATTTCATCATTGCTGTCACCTGCGAGAGATACTTTGATGTAAAAAATCTGTTGTGTCTGTAGAACTGGTGTCCTCCTTTACGTGTGAGCTCGGACCTCCAGCTGTGTGGAATGCTGAGACGGATGAACTAGAATGCGTACACCACGCTCATGGTTTCCAAAGAAACCAAGTAAACTTTGCTATGATCTTGACCTTCACCAGAGCTCATCCTTGCCAATCCTCGGTGCATCTTTCATTGATAAATTTAGCACAAATCAATATCAGAAGTAATAACAATTTTTGAGGTATTTGGAGAAGTAACAAATGGAAGAATGATGACCTTGTCTATTTCCTATGTCACGTGTTGTCTGGGACAGAGAAAGGTGACGTCTATACCTGCTCCTTAAAAGCTGAGTCATTCTACGAGTTGGATTGGAGCTCCAAAAGGTCAGTGTGTCCCCAGGTCCTGGGACAGTGCCTGGCACATAGTAGGCTCTCTATTCAGTCAATATTTACTTAATAAATATGTATTCACTCACTGAGCATCCTACCTAATAAAAGAGTAATATGCAAATTAACCATCACTCCGCTACATGCACAAGCCATGCCCACCAGCCAATCAGAGCAAGTATGCAAATAAACCCAATCAAGATGGCTACAGCCACAGAGAGCAGGAGGGAGGCTTGGGTTTCCCAGGCAACGGATGAAGCCAAGCTTTCCGCCTGCCATTCTCGGCCTAAGCCTCCACTCAAGACTACAAAGTTTCAATTATAGAAGGTAAACAAATCCAAACAGAAATGGCGGCAGCCACGGAGCTGGAAAGAGCAGGAGGCTAGGGTTGCCCCCCATTTTCTGCACACCCTGGCCGGCCCAGGCCTCTGCTTAAGGCTACAAAGTTTCAATTATAGAAGATACACAAACCCCAACAGAAACGGCTGCCAGCCAAGGAGTGAGCAGGAGGCTTGGCTCCACTCCAGGCTACAAAGTTTCAATTGTAGAAGGTAAATAAATTCCAGAAACCAGGGCTTCCGCTTGGGTCGCCAGGGGGCGTGGCTGGCCTGCAAACCACCACAGGCCCCTCGCTCAGGCCGCCCCATGCCCCAAGGGAACCCCCACCCTGATCCGGGACACCCTTCAGGGCAAACCAGTTGGCCCCCACCCGTGCACCAAGCCTCTATCCTATCTAATAAAAGAGTAATATGCAGATTGACCATCACTCCAACACAATATGGATGCCCCCATGTGGTCAAAGATCCTGCCCCCATGTGGACACAAGATGGCCACCACAAGATGGCCAGCAGGAGAGGGCAGTTGGGAGGCACCTGGCCTGCAAGGGAGGGCAGTTGAGAGGGACCAGGCCTGCAAGGGAGGGCAGTTGGAGGTGATCAACCCTGCAGGAGAGGGCAGTTAGGGGTGACCAGACCGGCAGAGGAGGGAAGTTGGGGGCAAACAGGCTGGCAGGGGAGCAGTTAGGCATCAATCCGGCTGGCAGGGGAATGGCTAGGGGGTGATCAGGCTGGCAGGCAGAAGCAGTTAGGGGAAATCAAGAAGGCAGGCAGGTGAGCAGTTGGGAGCCAGCAGTCCTGGATTGTGAGAAGGATGTCCGACTGCCCGTTTAAACGGGCAGTTGAACAACCCTTGAGGGGTCCCAGATTGGAGAGGGTGTAGGCTGGGCTGAGGGACACACCTCCTCTGCCCCTGTGCACGAATTTCGTGCACCGGGCCTCTAGTTTACTAATAAATGAATACGTGAGATGGTGAAATAATAGATTAATCCACTGCTGGACTACAGTGAAAAGAATTAATGTAAGAAACCAGTAGGTTCACATAAACCAAACTCCATTCTCTAGGGTAGAAGCATTTCACAGAAATGAAAAACAAAAGGCCCACACTCACATCACTTGTTTCTTGAAAACGGTTATTGGCGTTGGTATGTGCTTTTTAGGGGAAGCAAGAAAGCAGTACTGCCACCAGGTCAGCAAGTCCTGGGGGAGGTCAAGGTGCCCACTAGCCCCCCTCCACCCAGCCTAACCTTGGACGGGCAGGTTTCCAGTTTCGGATGTGTGTTTTGCCGGTATTTCCAAACTGCCCACCGCCTGTGCTACTAGTTTCCTAACGCACTTAGTATTTCTCTACGAATGGACCCACTTGAAAGGCCTTCAGTTTGTCCCTGAACCCCTTAGCCTCTCCAACCTGAAATACGCCGCCTTTCTCCGACGCCTCTGTTTTCAAGCAATAATAAGCCTGAAGTTGGATTTTCTTGGAAATGTGTGTGTGTGTGTGTGTGTGTGTGTGTGTGTGTGTGTGTGTGTGTGTTGTGGTATGAAAATTACCTAACGCAATTATAGATTTTTAAAAAAAAGATCCAGAGACCTTATGCTACTTTTAAAATACAGCAGTCCCCATGAAATTAACTCTCGAATTCCAGCCTTTGCTTTTGGTAGAGTTCATGAGATCTTAATTTTCTGTACTGTCAAGGAAATTTGGGTTGAGATTTTGTAACCGAAAGAAAAAAGATGTTTGACAGGTCTCATAAAGAACGCTGGATTGTGGGAAGTGCGCTTTTTTACAAGGGAACTAGTCACTCCTCCAGCGATGTTCAATACGATGTTCGGTTTCCCCTCCCGCCTTCACTGCCTGCTTTAGGGTTTTTTCGCAGGATGGGCATCTGCCCTGCAAGGCTTCTGTTATGAGGTGGATTTGTTTACGAAAACAGTAGGTGTTACTGGCCTTGGTATCTCCAGGCCCTTAGGGGCAATTTCTTCAGACAGGAACTCTAAAGGGATCTCTCTTTGCCATCTATGTTCCTTAGATGCATAGAGGACATTCTTTCTGCCTCTGTTTTGATCTTTTATCTTTAAGCTTTAGGAAATCTGAAGGATGGTACGATACACAGAAGCCTGGACAACCTTCAGGTCACTCTTTCTGATCCCACAGAATAAAGCTTTAACTTTGTGTGAACTGTTAACTTCCGTGCTCCCAGGCCCCTCCAACCGTGAAACTTGAACCCTCGAAGGGCTTTCATTCTGAGGCACATTTCAGACAAACTTGAGAGTTTTATATTTTATTATTTTGTTCTTAAAAAGGACCCTCTCATACTTGGGCTTAGATTGGCTAGCAATCGTTGGCGTCAGTTTCATTCACTAGGTAGGTATTTATTGGGCATCGCTGTGTCCCGGGACAGTGCAGGTGTCAGAGGTGCAGCGTCTTGCCTTCGCAGACCAGGTGGGTGACGCGGTGGTCCACCTGAACTTCTATGAGACTTCATTCGTCCTGTGGTCATTATTTTTTGTGGGAGGGGCCACGGATGACCCCATGTGTACTTACTTCTGGTGGCCAATGCATTATTCCCAGTCCTGGCTCTGAAAATAGCCCTGCTTATTCATTGGCAGCTGTTGTTACAAGTGCTTTAGGTTAGGGGTATATACTGTAGGTTGAGGTTGGTCTGTGAGGAATAGGAAAAATAATCATTTGTTTAGATAAAATAAATGCTTATTTCTCTCTCATAGGCTAGGGTTGGTGTGGCAGTGCTGCTCATATTTCTCAAGTCCAGACTGTTTTTTTAAAAATACATTTTTATTGATTTCAGAGAGAAAAGGAGAAGGATGAGAGAAACATCAATGATGAGAGAGAATCATTGATTGGCTGCCTCTTGCACATCCCCTACTGGGGATCGAGCCCGAAGCCCGGGCATGTGCCCTGATGGAGAGTCGAACCTTGACCTCCTGGTTCATAGGTTGATGCTCAACCACTGAGCCACACCGGCGAGGCAAGTCCAGACTCCTTTTTGTTTGGCTGTACCTGACTTACATTCCCGAGATTACCTCATAGTCCAACACAGTGCTCCAGCCATCTCTTCTGCATTTCAGCCACCCTGAAGGTCAGGGGTCAAAGAAATAAAGTCAGAAGATAGACGTCTGCCATTTGTAAGCATTGTCTACGCCTTTCCCTCCATGACCTCCGTCTTTGCTGCTGGTGAGTGTACTTCCTTCTGATAGCAAAGAGTGATTGTCCCCTTTCTAAATGCAGCATGGTAACAGCTCATGCTCTTTAATTCTAGAAGACCTCTGGCTGTGAAACATGTTTATCCATAAAATACAGGAGAAACATACAACGTAATTATTACTAATGTTAAAAATGCTTCTAATGGCCCTGGCCGGTTTGGCTCAGCTTAGAGAATTGGCTCTGGGACCGAAGGGTCAAGGGCACGTACCTCGGTTGCAGGTTCCCCAGCCCCAGTAGGGGCATGTGCGGCAGGCAACCCATCGTGTGTGTGTGTGTGTGTGTGTGTGTGTGTGTGTGTGTGTGTGTGTGTGTGTGTGTCTCTCTCTCTCTCTCTCTCCTCCTCCCTCCCACTTTCTCTAGAAATCAGTGGGGGGTGGGAGGGAATGCTTCTAATGCATCTTTAAACACGAACTAACAAAATGAAAAGCAAGCAGAGATTAGAGCTCCCATCTCTCTTGCAGCACACTAAATGTCTGAAAATTCGGCAGTTTTCTCCATGTCAACGGAGGGTTTATCTGATGGCAGCTCCAGGCCAGCCTGGGACTTCCTTTTGTTAATGCGCATTTGCTGCTGACATCATGTTTAAATGCTGTCTGGGCCACAGTCTAAACACATTGCAGATTTCAGTTGGACCGAGAGCATCCTTTTGTGTGCCTTTGACGGTCCTGGGAACAATGTTGTTGGTTACTTTGGTTGAAAACAGGCCTCGGTTACACGTCACCCATCTTAACAATTGTACTTCTCGCCAGTCGAAGCGCTTTGCCCGTGCCGTTTTTCCGGCTGCGTGTCTGTGGCCTGACGGTTCCTGGGAGGCCATTAGGCCTCTCTGAAAGGCAGCAAAAAGCTTTTAGAGGACCCCTGGCTGTGAAACGTGTTTATCCATAAAATAAGGGAGAAACACACAACACAATTATTACTAATGTTAAAAGTGTTTCTAATGGCAGGGCATTAGCTGTAGTAGCTTTGTCTTCCCGAGTTCTCGAAGCATCTCCCAGTCTGCACTGGAGGTCCTGGTCGGCCTGAGGTCGGTCACCGCGTCTCTGGGTAGAATGACTCAGGACGCGGAAAGGACAAAAGCAAGAAAAGGGAGCAGGTGGGTCTGGAAGGTCACGTGGGCATGCAGGGTCCACGTGGAGACGAGGTTCCTTCTCATCCCTGACCTTCACACCCCACCTGCAGCAGGTACGCCCCCGGGAGAGGGGAAGCGCCCGGGCTTTTGTAGACAGCGGCTTCCGCTGGGCATTTCCTGAAGTCCGAGCCCGAGAGGCTGGGCTTTTTGTTTGTTTTTGTTGTTTCCTGGCTCCTAGAGTCACAGGGCTGTGGGGTCCTGCTGGGCGGCTCCCAGCTTCCTGGCCGCAGCTGCTCTTTCTGCAGGCCCAGCCGTGAGGGACCATTGTCACTGTCTCCATGAGGCACAGATGTAACCTTTCTTACAGCCAGCTGGGCAGACAGGCGGCCCTTGTGAGAGGGCAGATGACGGCGGAGCCAGGCTTTCTCTCCGATAGAGCGGTCAGTTCAGTCAGGGAGCTGGAGAAACACGTCGGCCCATTGTGTGTGTGAGCGAGCAGCGTGCTCCCTGGCACTTATCTCAGCGTCAAATGACATCCTCTGATGGCTGCCACGGACCAGCCCACGCCCCTGGCTGACTCGGGGGCGGGGGTGGGGGGAGGAGAGGAGAACTGACTCTGGGCATCAGAGAGACAACAGCGGGAAGGGAGTTTTTGGCTTTTTTGGCAGTGGTTGGAATTCATCACTGGTGTTCCCTGATGTTGGCCCGTTGCTGCTGCAGTTGTGCAAACAGCCTCCTCTGCTTTGGGGTGGGGGGAGGGCAGCAAGGGTGCAGGGGGGGGAGGGCGACAGGAGGTGCAGGGGGTGCTTTTCCTGATTTCTGCTTCCCAGGGAAGCTGCCCAGCTCCTGGCCCTGGACTCTGAACAGAGGTGCCGGGTTAGGCCTGGGCAAAGGCAGTCCCCACCGTGTGTCTGTCCCGTTAGCTTTTCTGTTTTGTAACCACGCTCAAGGGCCTTGATCTTCTCAGTGGATTTGCTTTAATGCAGGTGCCAGTTTTGTAGTGTGTGGTCCAGGCGGCCCTCTCCTTGCTCATCCTGTAGTTGAAAGAGCCCTGGGCGGGGGGAGGCGGGTATCAAGGCCTGGCCCAGTAACAGTGGGTTAGTCCCCGGCCCTGTGGAACCTCGGTTTGTGCAAAGTGGGATGGATGACAGCTGCCCAGCGCAGCGCCCGGAGCTGTTAGGGACAGCCATGGGGTAATTTATTGCAACACCTGAAAGAGTCTCAAGAATCAAGGCAAAGCATTGCCACCCTCCCTGGCCCTTTGTGCTGCTTCCAAGTACGTGTGGGTGGGGAGAGGCATCGATCCACGTCAGCCTACTCTCTGATCACCGTTTTTTAAAGTTTTGAAATTTCCCCCAGAAGGAGGAGGTTTAAGAAGAGTTTTGCAATTGTTTGGAAAGTTGGTTCAGCCGGTTGGCTTCTCTGTGCCTTTGCCATGAGTTGCTGTGAAGCAGCGTCATTAGTGATTCCGTTCGTTAGCCAGACGGGTGTGGCGCCTGAGTTGTCAGTGACGTCCCTGGACCTGAGCTGGCCTAGGCCGGACTCGGTGTCGGGCTGCGGGGCTGCACCAGTTTGGCCGCAGTGAACACAGACCCACCCTTGGACTCAGGGGCAGGAATAAGAGTTGGGACCGTAGAATCTGTTTTGTGGATCGGGTTGGTCAAGGTCAGCTGGGAATGGTATTTTTTGTAACCCAATATGAAATTGGCAGTTTGCTCTAGGAATTCTAGAGCAAAACCGCCCTGTAATGATCCAAAAAGCACAATAAGGGCTGCCCTGTTTTCCTTTTTGGCCTTTGTCAGCGAGTAAGAATACACAGAAATTCAGGAAAGGTCTCACAGCGTTCACTCGAATCTTCACCCATCACGTACATGCTCTCTCCCTGCCTTTCTCATAAGCCTGATAACGGAGAAACACGGTTTTCCTGTCACCTGCTGAGAGGTGAGATTCATGTCAAAAATTATGCCTGGAGATGGCATCTCCTTGGGGACTGGCTTGTGGCTCCTGCATGCAATCTGCAGTCTTGGCTTAGTTGTTGCAAGGGTCGAATCCAGGCCCACTACCTGGCACCACCCCCCCCTCCTGCTCCCTCCCAACCAAATGCAGCATTGGCAGAGGGTCCCCCAGTACAGAGCCTCGATCTCCATGCTGAGCTTTCACAGTTGGCCTGGGGTTGTCCCGGTGACAAAGAAGAGCAAATTTGGACGAAGTAAAACAACACCTGCCTGGCTGGTGTGGCTCAGTGGTTGAGCATTGACCTATGAACCAGGAAGTCACAGTTCACTTCTTGGTCAGGGCACATGCCTGGGTTGTGGGCTCGATCCCCAGTGTGGGGGGTGCAGGAGGCAGCCAATCGATGGTTCTCTCTCATCATTGATGTTTCTATTTCTCCCTCTTCTTTCCTCTCTGAAATCAATAAGAAATCTATTAAACAACAAGAAACACAACACCAAAGAAACCAACTCGAAAAACACTGCTTAGATTGGCTCCGCAGGGAGGATGAATATACAGCCAGTGCCTGTCCCCCACCCCGACCCCATGCACTTGGGGCTGTTTCTCCTCTTTCCCAGTCAGTGTACCTGGGAATCTGGTTACTGACATTGATCTGTGTTCAAGCGGAGAGGAGAGTTTTTGTGGGGAGCTGGGAGGAGGAAGGGTTACTAGGGTAATTTTATGTGATTGCTAACAAGTCTTTTCTCCTCCCCATAGTTCCCATGGTGATTTTTCTCGTTAGGCGTTGCATTGATCTTGTGAGTTTTAATTAGACTCTAATAGTCCCCAGGAGCAGAGAGGGTTGTGAGTCCTTAGTACCTTTTTAAACTTAATGTTTGTTGATGGTTGGATAACAGGAAATGGTAGAACATCTATTCTGTTGAAATCTGCTACTTTGCTTGATACCATTCCATAGATATAAGGGTGTCATGGAAGGAGAAGAATTACTAGTAAGTGGTTTTGCTTTTTTCCTCTTGGAAATATCAATGCAAAATCCCTTTGGGATTGCCTAGTGAAACTTTGCCTTTTAGAATTCACATAAGAAGATAGGTCACATTGGTTCCCAGTCAGTGGGCCTTAGCCTGGGAGAGACTGGGGACAGGCAACAGGGTTACTTCAAGGGGTCAAGAATCCAGCATTGTCTGTAAGCAATAGATAATGCACCTTATATACATGGGTGTGCTAGTGTGTGCTTTCAAGCACATGTCTTGTGTGACTAATGAAACACACATTCAGTTAAAAGCATTTCTAAATTCATGATAGCCTTCTGTAATTACACTAGAGGCCCGGTGCACGAAATTCATGCACGGGGCGGGGGGGTGTCCCTCAGCCCAGCCTGCACCCTCTCCAATATGGGACCCCTTGAGGGATGTCCGACCCACCGGGATCGGGCCTAAACGGGCGGTTGGACATCCCTCTCACAATCCAGGACTGCTGGCTCCGAACCGCTCGCCTGCCTCTGCCTGATTGCCCCTAACCGCTTCTGCCTGCCAGCCTGATCGATGCCTAACTGCTCCCCGGCTGGCCCGATGGCCCCTAACTGCCCTCCCCTGCAGACCTGGTCTTCCCAAACTGCCCTCCCCTGCAGGCCTGGTCCCCCCCCAACTGCCCTCCCCTGCAGACCTGGGTCTCCCTGAACTGTCCTCCCCTGCAGGCCTGGTCCCCCCAAACTGCCCTCCCCTGCAGGCTTGGTCCCCCCAAACTGCCCTCCCCTGCTGTCCTGATCCCCTTCAACTGCCCTCCCTGCAGGCCTGGTCCCCCTCAACTGCCCTCCCCTGCAGGCCTGTTCCACCCCAACTGCCCTCCTCTGTTGGCCCGGTCACCCCTAACTGCCCTCCCTGCTGGCCTGATCGCCCACAACTGCCTCCCCTGCAGGCCTGGTTCCCCCCAGCTGGCCTCCCCTGCAGGCCTGGTCCCCCCCCAACTGCCCTCCTCTGCTGTCCTGGTCTCCCCCAACTGTCCTCCCTTGCTGGCCTGGTCTCCCCCAACTGCCCTCCTCTGCTGACCTGGTCACCCCCAATTGCCCTCCCCTGCCAGCCATCTTGTGGTAGCCATCTTGTGTCCACATGGGGGCAGCCATCTTTGACCACGCGGGGGTGGCCATCTTGTGTCTTGGAGTGACAGTCAATTTGCATATTACTCTTTTATTAGATAGGATATTTTCTTAATAATCAAAAGATAGAAGATACAACTGCTACCATATGGAGTGGCACATCATTTTTTAACATTAAAGAACAGTTCCTATCCTTGAAATGATCAGGAACCACACTTCTGAGCTATTTATCAGAGTAGCATTGATCCTTATGTAAGCTTAGAGATACGTAGGATAAAGGTGTTTCTCCAAAAGCATTTATGTAAGAACTTTCTGGAAAACAAATGATTGACATTTGTAATAATGTCCAAAATGTGCCATCTAGCCCCTGCTGTTTCTAAATGGTAGCTTTCCAAATTACTGTGTCATGGTGGCCCCAAGCCTTAGAGCAGAGGAAGTTCGTTGCTCCTTGGCTTCTTCCTGTATCCCCAGCCCTACCAGCGTTTAATACATTAAGTGCCATGTCAGTCACCTGTGACAGACACTATACTTTCCATCCAGAAGACACAACAGGCTGGGCGCTTAACGTGTTACGATTTCCCAGGTGTTAGGAGGGAGACAGGTACTTGTTTCTGTGGTGGTGGCTGGGAGTTTGGACACTTGGTAGGAGGGCGATAGGAGTTACAGAGCGAGACACCTTCCATCATGTGACAGTGAAGCTTGACCAAGCTTTCCTGTGTCTGGGCGTCACTCCTGAGGAGCGCTGTCTGCTGGTGTGGGAAGGGTTGGGCTTGGGGGGAGTCTGGAGCAGAGCAGCCTCGGGATTGGAATCTCCAGAACGAGGCGGCCCGGAGCACCTGGCGGTGCACAAGTGGTGCATCCCTAAATGGGGTGCATTGGTAGCTGCGAGAGGGGGGCAGTTAATGGGCAAGACCCCCACTTCCTCTGAGTTCACCTGTCAACATGCAGCTGTGATGTCTTTGAAAAAGAAATCTTCCTGTGTCTGCTTCTCCAAGGAGCACGTTGATACCGACACAGCACTTCCTGACTCTCTGTGGCCAGGCGCTGGGCAGAAGCCTGCTGCTTGGGGACAGAGAATAAGCTCTCCGAGCTGGAGAGGATCATGTAGATGCCATCGAATCCAGCTTCCCACCCCGGGCAGGAATCCTTCTTGGAAAAGCACCCTCAAAGTCTGGAATATGTATTGTTTTAGTCAGGAGTTCCGGTTCTTACTGGTACATTTGACTTCTACAGAGGCAGGAAAGAGCGTGCCTAACCTGGGCCTGTGTCTAAACGTTCTCCATTTGCTTCAGTAGAAAAAAGGAGTGAGGCCCCGCCAGCGTGGCTCAGTGGTTGAGCATTGACCTATGAACCAGGAGGTTGCTGGTTCGATTCCTGTTCAGGGCACATGCCTGGGTTGTGGGCTTGATCCCCATTGTGGGGTGTGCAGGAGGTAGCCGGTCGATGATTTTCTCTAATCGTTTGATCTCTCTTCTCTCTCTCTCTCTCTCTCTCTCTCTCTCTCTCTCTCTCTCTCTCCCCCTCCTCCTCCCCCCCCATTCCTCTCTGATATCAAGAAAAATATATTTTTAAAAAGTGAGCGAGGAAGGGTTTCAAGGAGGAGTGGAGACATGTACAGGGCAGTGCAGACTCACCGTGTGCCTCCTGACAACGGTCTTCTGTCGGTTACGCGTCTCCCAGTTGCAGAGGTTGGTAACAACCGGAGGCAGGCAAATAACTCCTGGCTCTGTTTTTTCCTGTTTGGACAATGAATAAAACGAAGACTCCTTTTCCTGCCTGCTCGCCACAGCAATCGGCATAGCAAGCAGCAAAGCCGGGGTCGCTGGTGGTGGAGAAGCTGATGTCACTGCCGTGTCCTTCTGTTTTGGAATCTAAATAACACACACGTTCCAGGGCCTGGGAAATTCCCAGGGGGCCACTGCCATGAACACTATCTCATTTCAGCTGAGGCGTCAACCTCGAATGGTTCGGGGGCAAGGGTCTCCGTGGGGAAAGACGCCTTTAAAAGGCAGCCCACTGGTGGGCAAGTCTCCTCTCTTCTGT
Source organism: Ia io (assembly GCA_025583905.1). NCBI lineage: Eukaryota > Metazoa > Chordata > Mammalia > Chiroptera > Vespertilionidae > Ia > Ia io. Next base: position 5,167,074 of record JAJQQW010000005.1, on the reverse strand, counting down.
GAATGTACTGGGTGTGACTATCTCATCCTCCCGGGAGAACAATGATTGGCACTGAAAATGGCTTTCAAAGGGACATCAGGATACAGTGGTCGCAGGCATAGGGGTCAGGCGGATTGGTGGCTGTGGGATTTGGGACTTTGCGGTTGATTATTGGCCCACGCCCGGCGGCTCACGTCATTCCCAGTGGCAGAGGCGTTCGGGGTGGTAAAAAGCATGCTCCCTAGGCCTCCTCCTCGGTCTGAGCTCTTTCTGTAACAGCAGCTGTATTTTGCATTAGGGTCTTTCAATTAGAAGCCCCCTTACAAATACATTCTTCTTGTAGATTTAAAATAAAAATACGAGGGTATCTGTTAGGTTTGGGACAGTATATACCAGTGCCAGTGCCTGAACCAGGTCTAAGGGCAGGGCAGGGAGACACTGGCCTCAGCTGACACCTCCCTGCTGCTAAACAAGGGCGGAGGCAGCCGAACCGAGGGACAGTGGTGGCGGGGCAAGCAGATATGTGAACGGCCACCTGGTGACCCTCGTCCACCCTATGAAGGGGACACCAGGAAGTGCAGTTCCAGCACTTTCCAGCCAGCTCCTGTGTACGTTGCCATAGGCAGGGCTTCCATTTATCACTCGGAAGCCACCCATCGGAGCCCCCAGCCCCTGCCACAGGTACAGCGGTTCCTCACATATTAAAACTCTGCAACAAAAAAGAAAAAACAAAGACTCTGCAACTAATTTAGGATAATTGTCATGCTTTAGAAAAACATTTAAAAGCCCTGTTGTGTGGGATCGGGGTTCAGCATGTGACCTGGCTCCGAGGGGAGCTCTGAGCTCTGTGGGTGGGCATCGGACACCTCACTTCCTTGGTCAGTTCCCACACTCACCACAGCACTGCTCACAGTGGCCAAGATAGGGAAACAGCCTAACTATCCATGGGTGGATGAGTGAATTTAAAAATGTGATCTGTGCACACAATGGAATAGTACTCAGCCATAAAAAAGAAGGAAAGCCCGCCATATGGGAAAACCTGGATGAACCTGGAGGATGTTACGTTAAGTGAAATGCACCAGACACAGAAGGACAAAGATCACATGATACCACTTCTGGGGAGTCTAAAATAGTCATATCATAGAGGCAGAGAGTAGACGGGTGGGTGCCAGGGGCCGGGAGGAGGGTGAAGTGGGGAGATGCTGGTCAAAGGGTGTAAAGTTTCAGTTATGCAGGAGGATTCTGTTCTGGAGCTCTGAGCTTCTAGAGGCTGAGGGGAGCGGCCCCCTGCTCCCGGGAAGGCTGCAGCCGGGTGTTCAGTTTGTACGTGTATTTCAATGCCCGTACCTGCGGAGCTGTGTTCTTAATTATCCATGCTGAATAATTTATCTCCCCCGAGAAAAGTCATTTCTTTACCTTTTTATTCCTGTGACTACACATAGTTCTCTCCGATCAGGAAGTTTTAACTGGTTCTTAGTTTGGTACATAGTGGTGGTCAATAAATACGAAAGGAATCCTTCTGCTCTTCAACTTACACCTGTAACTGTTGAAGTCGATTTTAGGGTGAATGTATGTGAAACTATCATTTGTCCAAATTTACTGTCCCCCCCCCCCACACTGCAAATGATTTATGAACAATGACCGCATTCTCTTTTTTGCCTTTTCAAATGACCTATTATTGTTTCATAAACCACCCAAAGCGTGGTGGCTCAGAACAAACTTTCTCATGCTGCCTCCTGGTTCTGTGGGCTGGCTTGGTTTGGCTGCGCAGTTTGGGGTTGGGATGTTTCCGGCAGCTTCCGTCTGGTCCTGCCCGAGCTGGAAGCCACGGCTTCTTCGCGCACCAGGGAGACTCCTGCGTGGCTGAGGCGGGCACCGTGGAGGCTGCCAGGCGCTGCGTTGCCATGTGGTCTGCTCCAGCTTCCTCGGGGCTTGGTGGCTCGGGTGGTCCGACTGCAGAGGCCACATCCCAAGAAGCCAGGGCGGGAGCTGCAGGCTCTGAGGCCTGAGAAATCGCAGCAGAGTCTTCTGGTCCATTTTCTTGCTCACGTAGGTCACTGCGGCCGGCCCGGGTCAACGGGAGGGCGATTAGGTTTTCTCTCTCCATGGCAGAAGCAGCCAGGAATTTGCAGCCATCTTTACTCTACCACATGACATAGTAAAAAGTAGCTATTATTATTATTTTTTTTTACATTTTAACGATTGCTTATTGAGTTGGACCAGTTAACAAAGGGAGACTTATTTTTGTTTTGGAAAAGCACAAACCTGTTCGGCTCTCCCTCTGTGCCATTAAATAAATGGTAGATGATGGCCGTTTTAGATGATGCCTGTCCTCACCAGCCGGCAGCCTGCATCTCGGTGCCCACTTTGAAACTAAGGCTCGCTTGTCAGCTTTGAGGTCATGACTCCCCTTATTCCTGAGAGCCTTTCTGAGAATTGTCTCCTTAAGAACAAAACTCGGGGGCCGGGGGGGAGGGCAGGAAGTCACAGTGAAGGAAGTAAAAATCCCAAGCGCATCTGGTTAACCTGGTTCTATTTAGCAAGAGACTAAGAAAACCAGAGCTCTCCCGAGGCTGGTGTCACAGGTGCCCTGAGGCAGTGCTGTGCTCAGGTATTGTGCCCCAAGGGCAGGCTGGCCGCAGTCTTTCCGGAACAGTCCGAGCGGAGGCGGTCACGCTCCTCTGCCCGGCCCTGGTCCGCAGCCTCTCTGAGCGACGCACTCACTTGTCTCTCAGTGGAAACTGGGGAGGGCCCTTTGCGGCCTCTGGGCTCCCTGCTCACGTCCACCTGTCTGACTGTGTCCGCCAGCAACACCGGTTCCCATGGCAACTCTGGGCCTCAGTTTGCCATGCTGTTGGGACAGCTCAGCGCATGCTGTGCAGGCCTTTTGCTCCCTGCTGCCCCGTCCACACAGAAGGAAAGCCAGCCTGTCCCTTGGCCCCATCACATGGGATGACACTCAGCCAACTGAGCCACACCGGCCGGGCTCAGCTAGCATCCTGTTTTAAACACTCATGCACGTTGTAGTCAGTATCAGCATTTCATTCCTTTTTATGGCTAAATAATACCCCATTGCACCGATATCCCATGGTGCTTGCCCACTCATCAGCGGATGGACATCTTGGTTGTTTCCCCTTTTTGGCTGTTATGGAGAGTGCCTGGAAGGGCACTCATCCTACCGAGTAACTGTGTACTGTGTAGCAGGTTAGGGATCAGAGGAGAAAACGTGACAGCAGGAAAACAAGGACAGGTTATGGACGTTTTAAAGCTTGGAAAAGCACAACTGAAGAAGGAGCCATACCGCCTAGCAACTCCCGGGGTGTAGGAGGGAAGGGCAGCGCCAGGGAGAGGATCCAGGGGAAGGAGTGCTGAGGGGAGGGAGGAGGTGGCGCAGACACGCAGGAGCTTGGGCCTGGCCGGAGGGAGCCTTAGACGCTGTGGCTGCAGCGGTCTCCGAGCTCAGGCACCCGGGGCATCGTGACTCCTGGCGGTCACCGGAGCTCCTCGGGCTCTGGGCGCGGAGGCAGCAGCACCCACATTCTGAAAAGACCGTTCGCTGTGGTGCTGCAGCCCCGTGTGGCGCCCGGGTGGCCAGTGGGAAGAACTGGGCGCGTGCACAAGCTGTCCCCTCGTTGCCGTCTGCGTCATCTGCTCCAGGGGCTGCTGTGGAGAGGGTGCCACTCCGCTAGGAAGGGGGCTTCTCAGGATTGCCAGAAGCCACGTGGCATTTGTACGTCCAATCTGGCCAACACTGCACCCCTCAGATAGTCCCGTGATGGCAAGAAGCTCCCCTACCTCGGTTACCCAAAGACAAAGCACGTTTTCGGAGTGGTTCCCTGAGTCTAAGATGGAACGGTGGAAGGAGGCCTTGTGTTTTCGTGACTTTGTTTTGCTACAGTCGTGGGAGGATGTGGCAGATTTCCCTGTTTTATGTGTGGGAGGACACATGCTTTATAATCAAAGCAATAGATACGGTATATTGGGGACCTACTGTGTGCTAATAAGCACATTCTTCCTTTTTTAATTAGCCCACAATCCTATGAAGTGGCTATTTTTATTCCCATTTAATGGATGAGTAACTTGAGGCTTAGACTGTGAAAAGACCTAAGGCCATTCAGCTGGTGAGGACTCCATATGAATGGCAGAGACATCTTTCTGAGGCAAGGGGTGCAAGGCAAAGCTGTTCAGTAGGTGAGTCCCACGGGCCCGGCCCTCTCCCCCAAACCTGGCACCCTGCCCCGAACACAGCCCCCAACGCTGTGCTCTCCCATGGGAGCTGCGGAGCCTGCCTCTGCCAGGGTGTGAGTGAGTGACTGGGGTTGCACACACGTTACCTTCACCGTCCTTCGCTCAAACGAATGTCACTCAGGCAGTGTTTCTGGGCAGCTGTGCCCCAGAGGGGCATATGTGACAGCCACTCTGGAAGTACAAGGACATCACCTCGGGCAGGATAAGCTGGGCTGTGCTGTGGTAACAAACAACTGCAGAATTTTAGTGACTCATGACAAGAGACATTCATTTCTTGCTCAAGCGACGTGACCGCTGATGTCAGCTGGGATTCTGCTGTAAGCTCCCCACTCCCGGCGCAGGGAGCAGCAGTGACCTCGGATGTTGATGGCTGTGTGGCAGAGGGAGGAGGGTTCTGGAGGGTCCCTCCAGCAGTGAGGTGCTCTGGCCAGGAAGTGACATGCGTTACTGCCACTCCCAGCTCGTTGGCCAGAACTATGTGCGTGGCCCCCCCAGCCACAGGGGCCAGAATACAGTCCTCCGAGCTGCTGGTACATCGGAGCGGGGCTGGAAATGCCTGGCAGACAGCTCTCATGTCTACCACAGGCATCTTAAGGTGTCCCTCCCCTCTCCTTCTCACCATGAATTATAACCAGGATGGGCCTCAGTCAGAGAGACCCAGCCCCCCACCCAGGAAGCGCTGTGAGCTTGGGCATGTCGCCTCTGTAAAATGGAGACTACTGTTACTTTGAAGTATGTTGTTGTGATGATTGCATGTGCCTGGCACCTAGTAGGTGTTCAGTAAATGATAACTTGTGAGTCGTTATATAGTGAAAGTTACAGTTTCTGAACAGCCAAAAAAAATGTCCAGTATTCCACTGGCTTTCAATTCCATTTTCCCTACATAAGCCGGTGTCTGGGATTCTATTCTAAGGGTAGAAAATCAGTACATTTTAAAATGCTACTATATATACATTCGAAAAACTGGAAGAAACCAAAATTAAATGTCCAACCATAGGAGGAGGATTAAGTAAATAATGATCCATTGACTTTGTGAAATGTTATACAGCCATAAACAACAAGAAAGACCACGTCACAACATGCAAAATGCCCACGATAGTACATTGATGATAAGCGTGTTAGAAAGTTGTAGTCATTGACCACAAGTATGTTCAAGTGGATGTAGTTGAAGAAAGACTGAAAATAAAAATAACAAAAAATGGCAGGTGTATTAAGAGTTGTATAATTATGAATGTTCTTCATTGTTATATAGTTTTAAAAACTATTATTTTACAGATAGAAAAACTTCAGAAAAATAACCTAAGTGCATTCATTTATTTATGCCTGAAAAACTACCAAGAAATTTTAAAGTGAGATGCATTAATACCATGTTGACATAGTTAAAAATACTACATAGATTATCTCCAGTTTCTGAATCCAGGGCGAGAAATTGGGTCAGAGATAAAATGACATGTTTTTAAAGAGCAGGGATAATAGAGCATCATGTTTGGGCAGTAAATGTATGCACACATACATCACCATGACTTCCAAGTGTGAGTAGGGGTACAACGCTTTGCAACGTGAAAAATTCCTGAAGAGTAGAAAGCTCTTAAGATGTGCGCTGGCCAGCCTGGAGGGCTGGGGTAGCAGCCGACCACTCCTTTGGTTGTTACTGGAGGTCACCACATGAGTCTCCCCCAGAGACGCCAAGGCCTGTGTGTGGGAAATGGGTCCTTTCCATTTCTGTCGTTTTGGGGTCTGTTCCAGTGCTTCAGAATCTACCAGGGCCTGATTTCAAGCTCAAATTCTTGAGTTTCCACCCAGGATTTCCTTTCAGACCTCTGGAGAGGGGTCTGGGAATCGGCGTCTACTTGGTCGTGGTGTGTGAGGACAAGTCTGTCCCCGGCAGGAAGGCCCCCAGAATGTTTGGGAGGTGAGCAAACTATCCAGAATTGAGAAACACTCAGCTTTAAATACTTACACAGCTAGCATTTTCCTGGTGATTCCTGTGTCTGCTGGCCTCTGGCCCCTGAGCCTCCCCGTCCTGTGGACCACTCCCCCCCCCCCCCCCCAGCACACCTGCTCTCCCCCTGGGCTCCCCCAGGAGCCGGGATTTCCATTGCACAACCGGCTTCCCCAGGGGCTCCAGCCTCTGCGCAGAAGTGGTTTGTGCTGGTTAATGCTCGCCCCGGGAGAAGCCGGGGATTATCACAGGGGGGAGCTATCTAAAATTAAGAGTTTGAGGGCTCGGAATCGCAGGGAAAATGGCTGCCTTTGTGCAGAACACTGAGCCTGTTTTGCTGAGCACAGTGGGGAGAGAAGAACATCTTGGAAGCTGGAGCAGAGGGAATGAAACAAACGTTTAATTGTTTCCGCCTTTGAAAGCACCCCCTCGGAGCCAGCTGCGTGTTCTATGGCCAGATCTTGAAGATGATGCTCAGAGACCCTGTGTGTCTGTCCCCTCATCTGTGAAATGGGCGTAGCAGCGGTGCCTCCCTGTGGATCAGAGGAAATGCTGTAGACAAAGGGCTCAGCAGGGTGCTGTTATTCTGACTAGAGCGAGCTCCTGGCATTCCTGCAGGTGAGGCCAGGGAAGGGCACTTCGGTCACTGCCCACTCACTCTGCTGCCAGCGAAGATGCCTGGGTCAGGCCCCCTGTCCACAGCCGGGCAGTGGGACCTGCGGAGGCCCTGGTTCCTCTTGTCCCAGAGCCCCCTGCTAGTGGTGGCTGACCCTGTGGCTGCAGGATCCAGCTACAGGACAGAAGTGTGTGCCCCGAGGCTGCTGACCCTGGTGCCTGGAGGAGACCTGGGGAGGTTAATCCTGGTCTTGAAACCACTGTCCCATCAACTGGGCACGGGGAGTGGATGTGGGCCCCGGTGGGCTGTTCACAGAGAGAGAAGTGTTAATAGACGAACACGTGTGTCTCCAGGACCAAGAGCTGCGATTCGTGCTTTGACCTCAAACTATACTTGACCCAGCGAGGAAGTGGAGTGGAGATTTGATTCTGGGAGAAGAAGACACAATTTTAATGCCAGAATCCACATTTACTACGTGAAATTTTAAAAATCAATACAGAGTTTAATTTCTCCTTTTGTTATCCCCGCTCCTTTGCTAGGTGGTACTTTTCTATGAAAACACGTGTTCTAGCAGCAGCGTATCTGAGACACTTAGCGTGATGAAGGGTCTAACTGGGGAGGCATGTGTGTGGTCCTTCCAGGTGTACACCGAGGCCGCTCTACTCTTAGATGCAGACAAAACAAGTACTGAGTTTATACCCGACAACATTAGTTGGCCATACTGTCATACCGCGTGTCACTTTTCTGAGTAAAATTAATGCTTTGTAGACACTGCTTTTGTGGCAAGTGGAAGTGGGTCCTTGCAGTGTCACGAAAAAAGCATTTTCGGGGACCCACTTGGGAGAATGAGATGTAGTGGTAGGATTTATTTGGATGGAAATAGAAGCTTGTCCCAGGCTCCCGGGGTCTCATCTCCACCTGTCCCGGCCTTGTCTTCATCAGGCTCAGAAAAAGGGCCAGTGTCCAGACGTTTTGCACCATTGGTTCGTTCCGGTCCAGTCTTTGTCACTGTCTGGCTAGTTTAGTCTCTATTCCTGGCCGCGCTCTGGCTGGCTGTGCCCAGGCCCACGCCTGGGGTCTGCATAGCTGCTAGGCCCGTGTGGCTGCTTGGAGAGAGAATCCTAGCGAACAAGTGGGGGCTTCGGTGTGAGTGAGAGTGAGAGCTTTGTTTAGCTTGGGTTATGTTATCCTGGCTTGGAAAGGACCAGGCTTCAAACTAACCAATCAGTTTCCTAAGCTTTTGTGGGCTGGTGCTGGATCCTCCCCCTTAGCCAATCCACTTCCTAGGTCTGGGGTTCTGTGTCCTTTATCCAATCTGATCCTTTTCCCAGGCTAGACTGACAGGCCTCTGTGCTCGTGCCTCACAGTAGAAGCACCTCTCAGGGTGCCATCTTGGCTTCTATTGGGCATGCGCCCAGCAGAGGACTGTCCCCTTTGTTGTTCTGTCCTCCCCCCAGTGATCTGCGGGGGATGGGCCGGTGGTCCCTGGGGAGTGTGAAGCTGTAGCTCCCTAGTGAAGCAGGCCCCAGCTTACTCGGCTTCTCGGTGTCTGATTCCCTTTGCTTCCTCTCTCTATTAATATGTAGTTACCTACACCAACACTTCGAAAAGCAACGGCAGCAAGGTGATGGGTGCTTTTGAAATCTATGGCCCATTTTAAGAGTTGTATTCACTTTTGATTTTTGAATATATTCCTATGAATCCATAAATGTAGGACCCCCCTCCCAAGTTAAATATAAGGTATATATGTGTTTTAAATTTATCCTTATCATGAGGAAAAGCCTACTTGGCTAAACAGTTCTTATTAGGCATACATGGGCAAAGTGGATTACAATAAAGATAAAATTACAAACCATTATTTGAATTTTCTCTATTTCAGGCCTCTGTGGAGCCACAGTGCAGCTCTGGATCTCATAGCTATAGTGTTTATTTACATTTAGGAAGTTGTAACACTGTCTTTTGCCTCTGGGATCTTTGACATTTATTTATGTTGCTGGAGCCAACAAGTAAGAACGGCTTTCCCTGCTCTTTTTGTTAATATAGTAGGAGTTTCATCATATTGTTGTATGAATGATGTTAACTTTCTTTTGACATAGGCAACATAATGAGCAATCTCCTTTGTGTTTTGGTGCTGTGGGTTTATCCTCGTAGACATGAATTAAATGCCCTTTGCTGTTCAGTTATATGTCTATTTAAATCAATTTGACTTTAACACAGAGCTACAAGGTAATTAAAACAATGCAGTGGCACATCCTGGATTGACGAGAAGTCCTGATTTAGGAGTACAACATTGGAGGAGACCTTTGCATTAAGCAAGTGCTCAGGAGTCTGCGACATATTAAGCCTTCAGTCACCACTACCTGGAAGCAATAATGATTAAAAAAAGTTGGACAATTATAGAGTTTTGTATTATGTATTACTTGATAGCATGTATGTAATTTATGAAGCAAAGTGATAAAAGGAACACCCAAAAACTAATCATCTAATCTAAACTAGAACTTCACCAGCACAGCTATGCGTCTCTTACAACAACCTCACAATCTCATACTCTTACCTTACCCCAACGTGAACCACACTACCAATTTTATTTTATTTCTTCTGAAAGGAAGGTAGACTCAGATGTGAGACCTCTGTTTTCACGTTTTATTCTCCTTACTTCTGATCATTTTGCTGGAAGTGACTTTCCATGGAGTGGATGATCTACACTTTGATCAGATTGCTTTTTACTAGCCTTGTGCACACGAGATAGTCAAAGAGCGGTGCCCTAGCTGTCTCTAGAGAGGGATGCTGTCTGTTCAGATTGTCCCTGGGCACTCAGGTCTGCTGCTGTAACTCTCCCAGTAACAGGATCATTCGAAAGTTTAGCTTTGTATCCTTAACACTTAGACTAGCGCCTGGGACTTAGTAAGTGCTTAACAAGTGTTTATTATATTTAATCATTTAATAAATGCTCATAGAAAAATATTTAGGTGGAAAACCATTTCAGGATCATATTTCCTTTAAGATCAGTATGAGCATGTGAAGTCAAATATATATACTAGAGGCCCAGTGCACTAAATTTGTGCACTGGAGGGGGGTATCCCTCAGCCTGGCCTGCACCCTCTCCAATCTGAGACCCCTTGGGGGATGTCCGACTGTCGGTTTAGGCAGTCGGACATCCCTCTCGCAATCCAGGACCACTGGCTCCTAACCACTCATCTGCCTGCCTGCCTGCCTAATGCCCCCAACTGCCCTCCACTGCCAGCCTGGTCGCCCCTAACCCCCTGCCAGCCTTATCTCGCCCTTAACTGCTCTCCCCTGCCGGCCTGATTGCCCCTAACTGCCCCTGCCTTGGCCCCCACCACCATGGCTTTGTCCAGAAGGAAGTTGGACATCTGGAAGATGGCCAGTTGACCCGGTCTAATTAGCATATTACTCTTTTATTAGTATAGATAGATAGAGATAGATAGATAGATAGATAGATAGATATAGGTAATGTGTTTTTTTTCAGCCATGAAGTGAGTTGGTCTATGACCCACAGCACCAAGGGGTGGTCTGTGGGGAGACATAACGTGAGCCACCTGCACGGAGTTGGAGGCCTCCCCTTCTGTTTTCCCGCTGTAACCCGCCTTCAGAAGGCCCGCACACACCCTGGAGCCAGCCTCCTGATTTCAGGTCCTGGCTCAGCCAATAGCTGTGTGATCTTGGGCAAGTTCCTTAATCTTTCTGTGCCCCAGCTTCCTTTTATGGGAAATGGCAGTATAGTGCCTCCTTCGTAAGGGTGTTTAGAGGATTCAATGAGTACAGACAGGTGAAGCTCTTAGAACCGCGATTGGCACATCCTGAGTTCGGTGTAAGAGTTTATCACGTTAGGTGTCTAAAGACTTGTTCCACCGGGTTCATAGTTTTAGTTGGCTGTCACCCCTCTTGGGTAAATGGGTTCCTCACACCCAGCAGGGGAGTGGAGGGCTGCCTCTCAGGGCTCTGGGAACGCCTTCCTGCCAGGACTTCATATAGAATTTGCTCCCCCCCTCTCCCCGCCTCCCACCTTTTCTCAGTTTTCCTCAAGGCCCTTTTCGCACAGGAGTTTACAGCGACTTTTAGCACTCCTTTTGCCTCAGGCTTCTGAGCTCACAGGCGGTTGGTTGGATTTCCCTCTTGAACGTGTGAACAGAAGTGGCAAGATGTTTACCCTTGAACCTGAGCATGTTGTAATGGGGGCAAATATGTCAAAGAGAGAAGCCACTCAACCCCAAATATGTAGTAGGATTGCATTTGAATATCCCTGAAGCTCTTTGTTGTGTTGATCTTTCATCACAGTCTTATTTTGATTGTGCTATTCAAGTTGCTTGTGATTGATCACATTGTTTAGAAATAAGAGTGGTGGAAAGAATGCTGTTTGTACGTTCTGCACAGGGTTTGTGTGGCTTGTACACATGGAGACCACCTTGCCTGGGTGTTCTCCCGCCTTTTCATGTCACAGTGCAGACATTGGTTGTTGCAATGCAGTGGTGTGCCACATAACAATGTTCTGGTCAACAATACACCCCATACCTGACGGTGGCCCCATAAGATCACAATGGAACTGAAAAATTCTCCGGCTTAGTGACATGCAGCTGTTCTAACGTCGTAGCAACTGCGCATTACTGACGTGTTTGTGGTGATGCTGGTGGACAGCGTTTATAAAGTCTCCAGTGTGTACAGCATGTCCCAGGCTGTCACACTCACTCCCCTCACTCACTGACTCACCCAGAGCAACTTCCAGTCCCGCAGGTTCCGTTCATGGTAAGCGCCTTGTATGGGTACACCATTTAAAATCTTTATACTGCATTTTTACTGTACCTTTTCTACATTTAGATACACAAGCCCTTTTCATTGTGTTACAGCTGCCTACAGTATTCAGCACAGTAACATGCTGTACAGGTTTCTAGCTATGCCGTACAGCCTAGGTGTGTAGCAGGCTAGATCATTTAGGTGCGTGTGAGTGCATGCTGTGATGTTTGCACAGGGACAGAATCGCCTAATGATGCATTTCTCAGAACGTATTCCTGTCATAAGTGATGCATGGCCGTAATTCCACCATAATAATTGAACTCGTCCAGTGAATCTGGGTTCATTGCCCATTTATCGCCCCGTGAGGGCAAGAACCTTATCTTTCTCATCACTTCAGTGCCAGCCCTTAGAATTGTGCCTGGCACATGGTAGGGCTCAGTCAGTCTTAATTGACTGAATGTATAAATGAGTTGGCCATGAAGCATCCTCCTGTAGGGGGTTGCCTGCCACCTCTGTAATGATCATGTGTGTTTATCACACACAGGCTGCTTGCTGGGGAGGATAGCGTGGAGACGTGTCATGAAAACTGCTTTCCATCATGGCTCTTACCTCTCCACCACATTATAACCAGTGTCCCCGAATCAGGTAGGAGTGTAGGGGTACACAGAGAAGACTTGAGTTCAGAATGCATCTCAGTGAATTGACTAAGCTAAGCGAACTTTTCATAACTTGACCAATTCCTGGCACATAACATCCCCATCGATACTACTTCACAGAGACAACGCTCACGAGAACGTGACTCCATGCTCTGATCTTGTTCAAATTCTGGGAGTTGGGTTTTTCTAGGAAATTATGCTAAATTATAAACCTGGACTCTGATAGTAGCCAATTGAAAATGTTTGGTTCGAATGCCTGAGTAGAGTGAGGGCAAAGGTGTAGAACATTCTAGTGTCTGTATTTCATTCACTGCTTCTCCCTTAAAAAACGATCTAGGTGAAGGTCAAGCCAGTCAACTCCCTCTTCGCAGCCCGTGGGCTCCCAGCCTAATTGGCCCGAATCGTTGCTCTTGGTGTGAACGGTCCTCTCTGCTCTCAAGTCAGGATTTAATGACATCTAGTGATCGCCAGGGCGCATCTGGTGATGAGACTGGGTGAGGGCGGACCCGAGCCGGCTGCCATCGCGCGCTGGCTGCGTGTGTAATCACGGTTCCCTCTCTGGGCAGCTTGTCCAATCTGAGTCTCTTGCAGGACTCGCCAGACTGTGGGGAATAAGTGTGGTTGCACAGAGGCAAGAAACCCTGCCACCCCGTCCTACTTTAATCAACTCATCTTCAGAAATAGTGCCTTGCTCTCCGCTGACGCTCTGCAAACAGCTCCGTGTGAGGTTATGCTAACAAAGCAGCACGTCTCACACAGTGTCTGACCCGGAGCCTCGGGCAGTGCGGCTTTTGTTGTGAAACTACCCTTAACATTGGATGAAACATACTCTTCAAGCTTATTTTGTCTTAACTGCTGACTCACTTTCCTGTATATAAAATCAGAGTAGGAAGAAGTCAGAGTGGACGTGGGCTCCCAGTAATGATGGTGGCCTTGACTGAGATGTAAACCATCTCATGGTCATTCCAGCTAATTCCTGGAATCCTTTCCACTGTAAGAGGGCGATCATTAGGTTTCTGACAAGATGATATCCAAGAAGTGGTTCAGGTGGTGTGACAGTGGGTAGAGCCCTTTGCATCCCTTTCTCCTCTGTGTGTGTGTGTGTGTGTGTGTGTGTGTGTGTGTGTGTGTGTGTGTCTGTGAGGAGGCCAGGCTTCTTTATTTGGGGGGACTGTAAGATGCATGGCTTACTGCGCTTTATCTATTTCTATTTGTAACCTGCTAAAATCTTTCCATGTGCTGAAACATACAAAGGCATCCAAGGACTTTGGGGCTACAAACCCAAGTGAATAAAACGGGGGCCAGAAACCTCTTGGAACATGCCTTACTGCGTTATAATTAGGGATATTGAAGCTGATAGAAATGGGAGGATTTGCTTCCTTTAAAAATTATATAGATATTGGAATCATAGACTCTCAGGCCTAGAAATGAACTTGAGGCCTACCGCCTTCTGGAGGTCTGAGCCTGGGGGAGCCCCCTACCCCCACCGGGGCGCATGGGAGGTTGCAGCAGAACCAGGGCTCTGCTTCCGGTGGGAGGGCTGCCTGTGCACGGTGCCCAGACCCACCCTGGGAGGCAGTTTCCTTTGGAGAAAGGCTCCAGGAGGGAGTGTCGGAGCCAGAGCTTGGGGGTGTCATTTTCCTTCTCCTGCTGGGCCTTTCCTTTCCTTAGGCCTTCCCGGGCTGAACCTCAGCCGAAGTGTCGTGTCTGCAGCCCCGCTGTCCTGCGGTGGGTTTGTAGTTGTTTCATGCCCGCCACTGAGTGCAGCTGCTGCCTTGGGACCCTGTTCCGCCCGGAAGACCTGCTTCCCACCTTGACGTTGTCTCTGGCAGGAACGCGCAGGCTCCGGGACTGGATGTTAACTTCTGTAACAGTTACAATGTAAAAATCACACCTGTAGCTCCCGTCTCTGATGTTTCCCTTCACTTCGGCACCTGGGAAACGAGGTGGCTGTGTGTGTGCCAGTCGGTGGTCCTGCTGGCGCTGTCGGTCAGCCAGGGCGTGGTCTCGGTGTGCCGGCTCCGCTCCGGGCGCGCTCCTGGTGACTGCGGGACAACGCCATGCCACCGCGAGCAGACAGGGCTCTTCACTGAAGGCTTGTTTATCAGAGTGAAAAGCCCACCAGTCCGAATGCTTGTCCAGCGTTGAAATTGCAGGCTCCAGAGCCACCCAGGTCGTGATTCTTCTTGGCTCCGTCCACCTCTGACGCGTCCTTGCCTGGAGCCACACAGTTGTTCCGCTCTGTCCCGGCACAGTGCCTGCCCCGCAGTCCTCCGTAAATGTCCCCTGAGCCACCCTGCTTTGGCCAGGCCCTTCGGTGCGGTCACTGAGTGTAGCCCGCTGCCTCGGAACCGTGTTGAAGTGGCCGGCATGCCTGTGGCGCCCTCCCTCCCTCCCTCCCTTCCCATCCATCATCCACGTCCACCTCCCTGGGACCTCGCCTGCTCCATCACCCATGACGGTGCCCACTCCCCTAAAGTCTTGTACACTCTTTGTCTGAACCTACGTTGCTCAGCATGAAAAGACGGATGGGGTGAGGCAGAAACTAGGCACGTGCGGGATCCATAGATCCAGGAGCTGTTAAAGGGGGATCGGGGGTGGGGAGATGGGGGGGAAGGGCAGGTTGTCCCCTGAGGCTGTGTCCTGAAGGTATGAGCGGCAGCCAGTTGTGGTCACAGTCATGTGAGGGTGCCACTTCCCACACTGAACTTCATCCTGAACCTGGGCACTTCTTATTGCCTCCTCAGCGGGGACCCCCATTTGCCACCTCATCCCACACTGCCACATTCAGGGCTGGGTGCCCACCCTGGGGGAGGGCGTGCAAATGAAAGGAGGAGAGGTAAGTGAAGCCGGGCCAGGCACACAGGAGGTCCCTCCTCAGGGACGGTGGCGGTCTGTCTACCTCTTGGTGAGGAGGGAGCCCACACTCGCAGCTCTTCCGTGTGCTTAGTCAAGGGCAGGAGGCACATTTATTTCCTGCTCCCCAGGGCACCTGGCACACTGCTTTGCATGTAGCGGGTACTCACGAACTATCTGTGGCATGATTGATTAGACTACGTTACTGTCCCTGGAAATGGAAAGAAAGGAGATAAATTCATCAAAAGGCTTTGTAAATGGAAAAACTGTAGGATTTGATGAATACATTTTTAATGAGATCATATAGCTTTTCCCTCTTACTTTTTTAATCAATCTCTGTAAGTGAGCTGAATGTGAATTTCTACATTAAAATTTAATTTGTTGAACTCAGAAACCAAAGGCTCAAACCATCCATTTTGGTGGGGAGTCCCCAAGCCGTGGGCCCCTTCAGCTGGCTCAAGTCTGGCTTCGGTGACAGGTGGCCTTGGCTGTCACCCATCAGCAGCTCTGGCTCCATAAACCGGCAGATAATAGGAAATTGGAGAGTAATCATGGAGTCTGCACATGGCAGGCAGCTCAGTCATAATCCGGAGGATTAATTATTTTGATTATCCAATTATCTCTGGTGCGGATTTGCCACTTTCAGAAGCGCACAGAGCTCTCCCTGCAGACCGACCTGCCCCTCATCACATCCGCCCTGAGCGTCACCTCGTCTGTCCCACGCAGCAGCCCCCCAGGGACGCCATTACTGTCCCCACTTCCTGGGGAAGAAAACCAGCCCCCCCCCCCTCCTCTCCCTCTACCTTGTCTAACCCACCAGCCCTCCTTCCTAAGTACAGGTCTCCCCTCCCTGCATCAGGCTGGGGCCTTTCCATATTCCAGCCCCACCTGTCCCCTCCCGGCTGGGAACTAGCACTGGGTCCCACCTGGGCCACCTGTGCGCCTCGTCCGCCTCCCCTGCCTCACTCTCAGTCCACCACACTGCCCTCCTTTCGTTCCAGAAACCTGGGTGCTGCTTCCCCCTGTTCCCTGCCCTTCCCCGTCAGCCGTCCGTCACTTCCTGGGGAGGCACAGCGAGTTCTAGAGTTGGGGAGTGAGGCTTCGGGCAATTCTGCTCTTGTGGGCGGGACAGCGGACCCAGAAAAGGAAGCCCTGTTCTTTACCCGGTTAATTCCTTTTCCGAGGACCCCAGGGTCCATCCTGAGTGAGGCCCTGCTCTGGGGCTGGACCATCCCAGGCAACCAAGCCAAGTCCCCGCGCAGCTTGCGGTCTGGGACCCTGGGGAGAAGTTCAGGACGGACAGGCAGGCCGGAGAGCGGGAGAGAGTGTGAAGCAGGTGAGGCGCTTGCCAGTGGGGTCGGGTCGGGAGGGGGAGGCCTTCAGGGGGGTCCTGTGTGCAATGAGGGAAGCTCTGGGAAGACATGGGGGTGCAGTGTGGGAGCAAAGGCCTGGCACGTTCTCAGAGCAGCAGGCAGGCGGTGGAGGGAAGCGGGCAGGCGGGGTGTGTGGGAAAGGACATCAGGACGCTGTGGCAGGGTACCGCCCGGAGGGGCAGGTACAGTTCGGGATTTTATTCCAAGTGGGATGGGAAGCCGCTGGAAGGTTACAGGCAGAAGAGTCACGTAGCAGGTTTTAAAGGTTCTCCTGGCACCTGAAAGGGCAGAAGCGGGTTGACCTACAGAGGGGTTATTGCCAAGGCCCAGCAAAGGGGGCGGCGCTTGGACCAGGTGGTGTTTTGAGGCTCAGAGGGGTCGGACGGACGTGAGACGTGGTGTGAGGTCGAGCCTAAGGCCTTGCTGAGGCACTGGATGTGGGCGTGAGAGGAGTCAGGAAGGAGAGGAAGCCAGGCGGCTGAGCTTGGACCAGGCGCTCACTCCGCCTTCACTGTGATCTTCCATCTGTGACCTGCGCCTTCTCAGAGGAGGTGCTCAGCCCTGTGCCTGGAGCCCCTGGTCTGGGTCCCGCCCTGGCTGCACACTCGGATCCAAACATTCCTCCTGGGCACCGGTCTCAGTTTTTGCTCCTCCGTTAACTAGTGTGACTGCGTGACTCCGTCCCTCTCATCAAAGCAGCCTCCCCTCCGCCTCCTCCTCCTTCACTGCCTAGCCTTGTATCTCTGTGCCTAGCACCGTGGCACATAGTAGGTGTGCAGCAAACGCTTGAATGAATGAATGAATGAATGAAGAATGAGGCTGAGAAAAGGTAAGAAACATGCCAAGCTCTGTAGGTAGCAAGTGACTTTGACACTGCTCTTCACCTCAGGAGCTCGCTTCCTCCCACCCACCCTCGGGTGGCTTTGGGGGCAGTTCTCTCACAGATGCCCTCCCCCCGCCCCCCGCTACCCCTTCCCTCGCTGGCCCCCTCCCCTCCCCTACCCATGGTATTTTCTGGACCACTGCAAGCCTCTGGGGGACGTGTGTTTTCGTGTGTCGCCCGGGACGTGCGACTGCTCCCTGCATTTAGGAAGTCTGCCGGATGCGCTCTGGGCCCCGTCAGGGCTGCAGCCTGAATCAGACCTTCCAGCTGTGCTGGGTTTTGGGCATCTTCATGGGGCCTTCTGTTCCTTTTGCTGTGAGTTGAAGAGAGAAGTCGGCTTTCCTGAAGCCTCGGTGGACAGTCCCTTGTGGGAGATGGACACCCGTTGTCCATGGAGGGTGCACAGAAGGTGGCAGGGTCACAGTGGGGTCACCAGTCCCACAGCGTTCATCACGCAATGGGAAACAGGGAAGCGGGGCGCCAGGACCCCATGGTGAGGACCCGTGTGCAGGCAGAGCCAGGCTGAGTCTCGCCGGCCTGCAGGGCCTGTGCCCTCCAGGGGTGAGGGGCTCCAGTGGCCAGGACGCACGTGCAGCTGGGCCCCGAGAGCCGCAGTGACCCCGTGCTCTCCTGCTGCTGATTGTGTCAGCATCCTCAAAGCCGAAAGCATGCCAGGCAGACATGTTTCTAGGGAAAAGAATCAGCAGCAGGAAAGCTCTCCCAGCCCACAGCTGAAACAAGACCCAGAAAAGCCTGAGTTCTGACCGTGATGGGCCAGTGGGCGGCGTCAGGAGGTCGGTGTGACTGGGAAACCCCCTCCCAGCCCGGGAGGCGGCGCTCAGCAGCTCCAGCTCCAGGTCCTGCCATCTCCTGGGCTGGAGGGCAGCACACGGCCCGTGTCCCCGCCTCGGGCTGGCGAGCCTTTGGTAGTGGTCCTTGTCCTGGGCACTGTCTCTGTGCTCAGCGGCTCCCTGGGGCATGCTTAGTCCTCAGCCCTAATCGTCGGCCCACTGAACGTACTGAGGTACCCCAGCTTTAACTCCCGAAAGGAGTGGGATCAAGGAGTGCGTTTGTACGCGGTTTGGGGTGCTTCGTTTATAAAGGAGGAGCCTGGGGGTCCTGGCTGGGCACTGACCCTTGAGCCGCCTTGGACATGTCCTCAGTTGCTTCAGCTCTGAAATGAGTGGGTTGGACTTGATTATCTTTATAATCCTTAAAACCCCTAAATTTTTGAGAGGCCAAGGCCATAGTCCACGAGGTCACCCTCCTGCTATTTCACTGCCAAGTGCTGGGCACTGCTCGCTGTTTGACATGAGATGGGAGGCCACCTGTCCTTGGGTGCTTGTCCTTCCCGACCTCTCCTAAGCCCTCTGACCCTCCTCGGCCCCCTCTCCCTGGGGGCTCTGCAGTCGGATGGCAGTGACGACAGTAATCTGGTCCATCCCCTCGTCTGAACCTCAGTCCGTAGGGGTGCGCCAGGCACTTGCTACTATTTCCATGAGAAAGAGGGTGACCTGAGGTCCAGAGAGGACACCAGGCATCCAGGACTGGACTCCCAGGCTCCGCCGTTCTTCCCAAATCCGGGAGAGAGGCCCCCAACGCGGGCAGATTCTTATGAAGAGGGACATGCTGGCTCTCCCCGCGGAGCGTGGCCCTGGGAGAACCCCCATTCTCGGGAAACCCTTGGTGGCAACGCAGTTCACTTCGTTTCATGAAGGCAGTTTAAAGGGAAATAACTTTTTAAATATCTAACACATTCAAAGAGAGAAAATGTTAAATTGCATTTTGTAGGCTCTGAAGTCTCCAATCCATTTCATTTCCTGAATGTATATCTCCAATCCGTCTCATATCCTGAACACAGCCTGCGTTTGAATAACCCCGGGGCGGCGAAACCAATAGGCGAGTGATGAAATGCTCCCGACAGCCGGAGCGCTGCCTCTTGTCTTCCTGGCCGCAGAGAAGAAGCATTTTTTTTGCCTCACGTTCCCAGAAATAGCCTAACTTGCACTTGGTATCTCAGCTTCTTTGTACGGCTGTGTGAGGCTGGTAAATGGGGCAGGGGCTTCCTGGAGTGCTTCGTTGGGGTCGTTTTTCTTTCCTTTCAAAGTGGATGTAGGAGAAGTGCACCCCAAGGAGACTGAGAGTTTTCCAGACACTGTCCACCCGCCTCCCGCCCTGTCCAAACTCCCATTTGTAGATTTCTTGCCAAGCACCAAGAAATTCAGGTGTCTGTATTTTGGAGCATTTAAGGAAGCACTAATTTTGTTGTCCTGTGTAACCCTGAGACTTTTTAAAGGTGGCCTAAAATTGGGACAGAATCTGCGCCTTCTTCACTTCCTGTGTCATTCCTCTGACCACCGTTGTGGTGGCCGTGCAGGAGGTGCTGGGGACATGGGGTCTGTCAGGAGGGGAGGCAGGAACAGATGGCGTCAATGAAGGTGTGGAAGGAGGGCAGGGCAAACATTTGGGGAGGATGTGGAGGAGTCCGGGTGAATGGCTGCACCTTCATTCTGGGGTGGACGGAACGCGGGCAGGGGTGTAAGGAAGGACAGGGAATCTGTGGCTCACCAGGCAGCTGGAGCTCTTGGAGGATCTGGAGCAGGGAATGGCTACCAACGTGGGTGTTAGTGAGAGAAATGTGGTGCCTAAGACCCATCGCACCCAGGCCCTGAGTTTGCTGCCAGAACCAGGCCTGAGGAAGAGGCAGGGGGGCTGGCACCCCAGAGTGGAGGGCTCAGCTGAGTCAGCTTTAAGAGAATCAGGACTGTGTTGAGGAGAGACAAGACAGCAGAGGGGAAGTGATGACAAATGTTGGATACGGAGGACAAGGAGAGAATGAGACAGGAAGGTGGGCTGCAAGCCTCCCATGGGGGTGAAGAGGCAGGTGGAGGCCACTGCAGGAGGCAGGTAGGGCCAAGTGTGCAGCTCAGGCTGCAGACATCAGCAGAGAGCTCACCCGGTGGACCTCCTAGGACAGGGACCACATCTGTGTCACCCCTGGACCGATGGTCCCACTTCCGTGCTTGCCCATGATGGTGCTCAGCACATGTGTTGCCTTCTGCTCTCTTCTGACTTGATGTTTGGTGTGGCTGCAGGAGATGGCACAGGCACACGGAGGCTGCGGGGCCCCTGGGGGGTGGACAGGGAGCACCGCCCAGGGGGCTGCCCTCCTTATGTCGGGTCCTAGTCCATTCAGGCTGCTGTGCAAAAATACCGTAGCTGGGTAGCTTACAAACAACAAAAATGTGTTTCTCACAGTGCTGGAGGCGGGGGAGTTCACAATCAAGGCACCAGCGGGTCACGTTCTGGAGAGAACCCATTTCCCGGCTCATAGAGCCACCTCACTGGGTCCTCACGTGGTGGAAGGGCCCAGGGACTCTCTCATGGCCTACACGCCTCCTAAAGGTGCCACCTGTTGCTTGTAAGCTGTCTAGTCGGTGGTATTCGATGCAGCAGGTAGAACGGACTAAGACACAGGAGAAGACGCCCATGTGGCTGGAGTGATGCATCCATGCGCCAGGCAACCCCAAGGACTGCGGGTGAACACCAGAAGCCAGAAGAGGAAGGGAGGGTTCTCCCCGGGTCTCCAGAGAGCGTGGCCCGCCAGCACCTGAATTTCAGACATCGCGCCTCCAGAGCTGTCTTGTCTGTTGTTTTAAGGCACCGGTTTGTGGTCCTTTGTTATGGCAACGCTAGGAAACAAACACACACGCCAACTTGCACAAGCCTTCAAAGGCTTCCTCTGACACAGGTCACAGAAACCAGGCTCGGTATTTCCTTCACCACTTCCTCCTGATCTCGTCTTATCTGCCTTCCTTGTGAATGCAGCAACATCAGACACTTAGTGGGCATAGAGGCGGGGCGGTGTAGCAGAGCAGAGGCCAGGAGGTTCTGTCCGCTGGGAGTAGGATGGATTAGAGAGAAGAGTTGTCGGACCTGTCACCAGAATGGGGGCCTTGGAGGGTGGAGGAGGGTGAGAGGAAGCCAGGAGCCCACCCAGAGTAGAGGTGGATAAGGAAGGAGACTGAGGGCGAAATCCAATATAACTTCATGACTTTGAACTGAAGGCTCTCTGATTTGGGAAGTTGTTCCTTGCTTTGGAGAGTGACTATGACTATAATGAGAAAGTGGAGAGGCATTTAGGAACAATTGTGGATCCCATTGCTAACAGGGAATTGGAAAAGGTGTAGTTTTTAGGGGTTTCTGGAACTTCAGTACTTAGGAGAACTTGAAAGGTATAGATGGGCATAGTTGGTGGGATGTTGGCACTCATGGATTAGGATTAAGAGTTTATACTGTCCTGTGAGTAGTCCTCGAAGGTCATGGTCTCTACCAAGTGGCAGTGGATCTGAAGACACTATCCCATTGGGATGTGGTCAGTATTACGTGCGTAATGTGCTGATCACAACGTGAATCCCGTGAGGAAGGAGTTCTGAGGGGGTAGGTTCCAGGGAGCCCACGGCAGCCAGAAGCTCCGTCACATTTACAAGAGGTTTTGAGTCTGCGGGTTTGACAACCTGAGATTGGTGAAGGAGACACAGTGTCTGTGAGCATGTCTTGTTCATGAATTATGGGATCAGTGTTAGCACACTCAGAACCAGAATCCCCTTTTCCAAGGCTCTCTGTGCCACCCCAGCCAACCAACATTTTAAAGTCATTACCACAGGAGACACACTTTCTTCTGGCCTGCAACTTAATCAGAGAGGCCAGGCCAGTCAACCCATGGTGTGTGTTGAAGACAATAAGGGCAATAAAGACGGCCAAGCTTCCGTAGATCCCTTAACTCAGGGAAAAAGTCTTTTCTTCATCTGTATCCTGGACTAATAATATTTGTCTTGTCCCCTGAACTAGTTATCTGAAAACAGTCAAACGCACTGTGAATGGTGACATATCATTAGCAACAACGAGTCCGGGGAAGAGAGACTGGTATGGAGTTGGAGAGGAGGAGACTGCATTCAGTGTCTCTCGTGGGTGTGGATTTGATAGAAGACATTTGTGACTAAGGAGGGTGCCCAGGAAGAATGAACACGAGCAGAGGTGGGAGGGTGTGCATTAGGGGGCATATTGTGCAGCTTGATCAGCTGGACTAGGATTGGGAGTTACTGTACATCTTCCAGCCAGTATTTGGGGTCCAGACCAAATCAGTGACTCAAGGGATTTGGTGCAGAATAATACCTTTGTAGACAGCACCATTGCCCAGGTTAGTCTTCTCTTTATGGAAGGTCTTTGAGGCACATTGTCCCTGAAATCCCTTAGCAAACGGCTGTCCCATTGAACGGGGAGAAAGAGAATCTTACTGAAACAGATGCTAGCGCTTTATTCATTCCCCCTCTTGTCTTTATTCCATTTGCATGTGTAAAAGTTAAAATAAAAATAAGAAGTTCAGATAAAGGTGGCAGTGTATCCAAAGAGCAGTGCCAAAACATCCGTTAATTTAAATGGAGGCTTTATTATTGAATTAAAGCTACCTATTGCTTTTATCTGTGTTGACTTTGCACTGACTTCCGTGGCTGCTATGCAGGCATAACCGAGCAGAGTACGACCCCTCATGCTTAATTAACATAATTTGATTCATATGGGTTCTTAATAGCTTTGGTAAAATGGAACTGTGTTTGACACTGTTTTTATTTGTGGTTAGATGATGTATTCATTTCTGAAAACTTAACGAAGAAAAAACATGCAGAAAATGCTGACAACCTGCCCGGTTTTAATGCCATTAGCCCTGGGCAGCTCCCTTAAAGCTCTCCCAGTACATTCCCACCGGGGCTCAGGGCACACTGTGGCCTGTGGGCACTGCTGTGGCAGCCCTTTGCTGCAGAGAAACGTTCGGTCTGAACCCCTCCGTCCAGACCTGCCTCACCGAGAGGGTTTAGGGGCTGACATTGCCAAGGACGCCTGTGAAGGCCGGCTCGTGGGAGGAGGGGCGCAGGAAAGCCGTGTCGTCTGAGGCGCTGGTTTCTGCTGCGGGGATCACCCTGAGCATACAAGCGGCCAGCTGCTTATCATCATGGTGTAATCTGTTTTTTATAAGAAGTTGAAATGTGTTTGGATTTTGCAACTCTTAGGTCTGCAATAGCATCATCCATTTAACATTCAACAAATACTTAGTGAGGACGGGGCCTTGTTCTCAGGACCATGTTCTAGCAATGACCAAGACAAAGTCCTTGCCCTCCATGGCCTTACATTCTAGTAGGGGTAACAGACAGTATGCAAATCCACAAAGAGCTGTGTAATGTAATATCACATAATAATTATGATGGTTAGAAGAAAATGAAAGAAGGTAAGCCACGTGACCTGGCGAGATTAGGCTGTTTCAGGTGGAGTTGTCAGGGAAGGCATCTTTGAAGAGGTGGCACTGAGCAGAGAAATGAAAGAGGGAGAGGGTGAGACTTTGGAGTATCTGGTGGAATGGAGTTCCAGGGAGAGGGAACAGCCAGTGCAAAGGTTCTGCAGTGGGATGAAACTGGCGTATTTGAGGAGAAGAAGAAGGTCCGTGTGGCCGGAGTGTACTGAACAAGGTGAGAGTCATAGAAATGAGGCCAGGAAGAAAGCCAGATCTGCAGGGTCCTTACAGACAACGGTTCAGGGATTAGGTTTTGTTCTAAGTATAATAGGGAGTCATTTTAAAAAAAATCTATCAGTTGTATGGAGAGTGGGCTATTGGTGAGCATGAGAGGAAGCGGGAAATGCAGAAGCTATTGCAAGATTCCCGGTGAGAGACTGGGGTGGGCTTGACTGGGGCCAGTAATGGGGACATAGGAAGTAATTGGGATGGGGAGTATTTTGACAGTTGATGTGACTTGCGGATGGATGGATGAGGGATGTGGGTATCAGGACAACAGCTGTGTTCTAAATCTCCATTTGGGGGATCCCACGGACCTCGGTCGTAACCTCCACTGCCATTCCCACCCCATTGCCCCAGAGTGACTAGGGTCCATGGCATTGGAGTCCACGGCCCCTTCATGAAGGTGGAGGAGGAGCGAAGCCTTAAATGGCTTTCATAATTTAACATAAAAATGGAAATTTTAAATGTGTTATGTTTTCAGTAAAGAATAGAATAAAGATTTTGCTTACTTTGTAGCACCTTTAAAAAAACATAAAACACAAAAACCTTTCCTTAGCAACCTTTCAAAACCACAGCAGATGTTCCTTAGAAAAACAAAGTAAATTGCCATTTTCAGCAAGAAGAGACCCATTATCATGGGCTCATTACAAAGTTCATTCTTTTGTGTATTGGAAAGACTGGGTTTAATGTAAGGTTTCTCCTCCTGGATCGGAATCCTAGACACAATCAGGACAGTTAATGGTGAAAAGGAGGCAAATAATGAAAAGTCCCATTTTCCTCTCCTCGGCCCTGGCATCTGAAATTTTAAATAATTTTCTTGTAGAAACAATACTCAGAGTTGGGTGGACTCGTTTTGGATTTCCTGTTTCCTTTCCTTTTGTTCTGCGATTATTCCTTCCTTCCTCCCAGGCTGTTTATCAGATTTTTCCCTGCAAAAAATAATTCGACATACTTTATGGTGTCTAAATGTTTCTAAGACAACTGTGTTATTGCTTTAGGATACTTTTTTTTCTTAATGTGCAAAATGGAAATAATGTGATTTTTTGGGTGGGTGCGGGGGGGATCAACTATTTCTTGGTATTTTTCTGAATAATCACCTCAGGAATCCGTTCTACTCTACATCAGCTGTGTCTTTGGATAGGTTCTTGTTCTTTAGGATTACATGGACAGCCTGTGACTAGATACAGTTCACAGCTCTGACATTTAAGCTGATAGTAAAACTGTCAGCTCTTGTGTTGCACGAGGTTACGAAAGAGTGCATCCCTGTTCAGAGCGCGCCCTGTCTCTAAAGCCAGTGTCGGTTTATTACGGAATGCACAGACCGGACCAGCACCAGTAGGATTATGGGTTTCGTGTCTTACTGTTGTGTGGAGCTGATAGCTTTGCCTATAGCAGGGTATCCATGGTTAGTTTTATGAATCTGAGTTGATAATAAGATCATCATTCTTCAGCAGACAAATGCTGTTCAGATTTTCCTTTATTGATAAGAATGTAATTTAATAATGTTTTGCTTCTTCCAAAGAGGAAGACTTTTCCAGACTCTTTAGGACATAGGACTTTATGTCCTGCTTTGGAAGGGATCCTAAGGCTAAAACTTGGCTTTTGCCCACACCTGGCAGCCCTGGACCTGGTGCACTCGTGTACTTACTCAACATCAGTCATTGATGATCATCAACCACTTAGTATGTGTTGTTATGATCCACCCAACAGGCTTGCAATGTTGTTTTTGTAACATAGAAAGCAAGTGAGGCTCAGCGATGGCTCTCTCCGGGTCCACCAGAGCTATCAGCAGGACCAATGTTCATGCCGTGGCAAAGGAGGCTACCAAGTAGAAGACAGGGCAGCACTTTCCTTTAGAGCAGTGATGGCAAACCTATGACACACATGTCAGCACTGACACGCGTAGCCATTTCTGATGACACGCGGCCGCATGCTGAGGATGAAACATTTGCTGCTCCTGAGGATGAAACATTTGCGACTAGAGTCTTGGAGTTAGTTTTTTCCTCAAAGTGACACACTACCCGAGTTATGCTCAGTGTTTTGGCGAAGTTTGACACACCAAGCTCAAAAGGTTGCCCATCACTGCTTTAGAACATGTCCATCCTGTAAGGGAAGACCAAGGAGGTGAAGATAATGCCGTGTAAGCAAGAACCCTGCCGGAATCTGAGCTGTCTGCTTCACATACATGCCGAGAGAAAGCTAGGAGAGCCATGAGCACCGGCCAGCCCATGGAGAAGATACCCGGACTGGAATTTAATTAGTAATTATTTTGAATGTTCCTTTTCGGGGGAGGGGGATTTAAGAGCTTGCCTTTGGTAATAAAACTTGTGCTCAGCAATCCCAGATTTCTGAATATTATCCCTGCTGTCTTTCCCCCACCTCTCATCCTCTAACATAGTGACAATGTGGGGAGCTGAAGTTCATAGACAAAATTCCACCTTTTTCTGTTGGCCAGCTCTCTACAAGCATCAGGAATGCTGTTCATGGCTCACAGTTTTATGTTGTTTTTAAACCACATAACTCAGGGGTCCTCAAACTTTTTAAACAGGGGGCCAGTTCACTGTCCCTCAGACCGTTGGAGGGCCGGACTATAGTTAAAAAAAAAAACTATGAACGAATTCCTATTCACACTGCACATATCTTATTTTGAAGTAAAAAAAAAAAAAAACAAACAAACAGCAAAAACACCCGCATGTGGCTCGCGGGCCGTAGTTTGAGGACGCCTGACATAACTTGTATCAGGATGCGTTTGGTTGAAGTAACAGAAAGCCAGGTTCAAATTGGCTCAAGCGATGCGGAAATTCCTTGGTTTACCTAAGGTGGCGCCCCGAGATAGAGTGGTTCGGTGTTGGTTCGCTTGGCCGATTAGCAGGGTGATCAAGGACCAGGCTGTTTCCATGGGTCGGCTCTGCCTTCCACAAGGACCACTTCCTTCTCTGACTGGTCTCCTGGTGGGCCTAGCACGCTGCCGCGTGAGGGCCCACCCGCTTCCTCTTTCCCACCTGGTGTGTCGGATGGATCGGGCTTCCCACTGCTGCTTGCAAAAGAGAGGAAGGATTTTCCTAGAAGCCTCCAGTAGACAGACGTGGTTCACATCTCCATTCTTAAAGCAGTTACTGGCAAGAGGGTGGGATGCCCTTAGACCCGTGGTCAGCAGACTGCGGCTCTTGAGCCACATGCGGCTCTTTGGCCCCTTGAGTGTGGCTCTCCCACAAAATACCACGTGCGGGTGCGCACATACAGTGCGATTGAAACTTCGTCGCCCATGCGCAGAAGTCGGTTTTCAGCCTGGGCGAGTCTATTTTGAAGAAATGGCGTTAGAAGAAGTTTAAGTTTAAAAAATTTGGCTCTCAAAAGAAATTTCAATCGTTGTACTGTTGATATTTGGCTCTGTTGACTAATGAGTTTGCCGACCACTGCCTTAGACCGTGGATGCCTACATGTGCCTACATGTGAGCTGAATCCAGCTCTCCAAGCCACAGGCTGCCTCTGAGGGGGTGGAATTAAATGGTCACAGAGCCAAGGGCATGTCCGTTACAGGAAAACTCAGAGCCTCTGCATTTCCTGAGGTGCCTTGTTCTGGCGAGTAGTGTGATATGCAGTGCTACAAAATGAATTGCCTAAAGTTATTAGGGGCCAGGCAGCAGACAATTTAAAAACATGGGAACATGCTCAGCCTCATTAGTAATCGAGGAAATGTAATGGGGATTACAATGACACACTCTTTTACTTCCACTCAATTGACAAAAATTAAGAAACCTGACAATACAAAGTGTTGGCGGCGATGTGTGTAGAGAAACAGATCACCTCAGGCACTGCTGGTAGGAGTATAATTTGGCCACTTTGGGGGGAAAGTTGGTGTTACCTTGTAAAACAGAAGATGCATATACCGTTTGATTTAAACTAAAGTGTATGTACTATATATGGTATATGTACATTTATAAGATATATAATAGCTAGAAAAAAATTGCAATTTCTTCAAAATCATGTTTAGGAAGGCACAGATCAGAAGTAAAAAACAAATTTAAAAGAGGACTTAAATGAGCCTTCATCTGTGGTCAGAAGTGTAAGGTTTTAGTTTCTATAGCGATCAGCCAATATTTGCCTTATTGCACATTTTTAATAAATAATTTGGAAGAGGAATGCCAAGCCAGAGGATTCCTTGGTCAGAGGGGATGGTGAGGAAGCCAGGTGGTGCAACGCTGAGCAGATGAAGTGTAAGCTCAACAGCAGGGCCTGTTTGACTCAGAAATACAACAGATGAGCTTTAGTGCATTCGGCACACCTGTTTGGTGATTTCCACTTCTCCTTAAACCCCCCCACCTCCCCCCTCCCCCCAGGGCATTGATCCTCGGTGGGAAAACACCACAGCTCCTGTGGTTAATTAAGGGTTTCTACCAACTGAGCCTACGATGGATGCTCTCAGTGGTTCAGTAGCAAGTCCTCTTTCAGGTGAAGGTGAGGCTTGTGGGGGCATCTGCCTGAGACAGCAACCCCCCCCCCCCCCCAGGAACGCTGTGTCTCACTCAAACTGTAAACCCCAGACTGAGCCCAGTGTTCAAGTCGCTGTCTAACCCCAGTGACTGCATGGGGCAGTGTGACTTTGTCACCCTCTCTCGATTGCCCCGTTAGTGAAGTGAAAGCGTTGAACTTGAGATTTGAGGTCTCTTTCTGCTCCAACTCTGAGACTCAGGGAATCCCTTGGTTAAGAGCCTCTCACCGCCTGCTCACCTCTCCTAGTGTCGGGAGGCTGACGTCACCTGCCCCCTTGCTGACACTTCTCTGCGCTTCAGATAAGGCAGACCTCGTAAGTCCCTGAGACCTACTTCCCAGTCATCTTGGTTATATTCTAGGTACCTCTCTCGAACTGTGCCAATGATAGTACACTTAGCAGTGACCAGCCAGAACCTTCCCAAGTCTCTCCAGAGTATATGGATATAAAACTCAGATGGTGTGCGGAGACGTCCGCTAATTTTGCTGAGCTCATGTGCTCACTTGTCTGGGGGAGTGTTGGTGTAGCTACAGGAAAGCAGGCCCTCTGGACACTGGGCAGTAGATTCCTAATCTGTCCTTAGAATGACTGAGACTATTGGCCGGTGCCCCTAGCTGCCCGCTCTTAAAAGGTTCTCGTTCCTCAGTGTCCTGAGTCCTGCAGGCGCTGGGCACAAATCCACAGGCAGGCGCCTGTCTTCTGTTCCATTCTCTTCGCCCGCCTGCCCTGGGCGACCCGGCAGGTCCCGTGCTATTGAACCCTCAGCCCTAGCAGGGATGGCCACGGTCCTCTTCGGGAACTTCCTTCTCTCGGCTTTCTGTGGCTGCTCTCTTGGATTCTTTTCCATACTCTCTGCCTACTCTTCTGTAGGCACGTTTCCGATTTCCTTCTCGGCCTGCCTTCCAAGGGTTGCTGCTTCCAGGTCTGCTTGGCCATCTGCAAAGGGGAAGCCAGTGCAGCCGCTCTGGGGGGGCTCGCAGGAAGCAGAGATGGGAGGGTCGCCGGGGTGATGGGCCTGTGCAGACTGCAGTGGGCTCACCAGCCCATGTCACTTCTTCCATGTGACACAGCGCCCTGCCAGCCAGCCGTGCCCATCTGTGGGCCGGTCATGGCCACCAGGCCCAGGCGTCTGTCCTCAGGAACCTCGCTGCTTCAGCCACCACAGCTCTACCACTTCCTGCCCGTGTCTCTGCCATTTCCTTGAAAACTTCCTCTTTTTTAGTATTAAAGGTGATATAAGTGCACATGTAATAGTACCCAGTTCTCTCCTGCAGTAGGCCCGATGATTAGCCTCGCCTTAGAGTTAAGGAACCTTCAGCAGAGGGAGGTGAGGTAACTTGCTGAAGTCACATAGCAAGTACGCGTGAGCCAGGATTTTAACACTGTCACCTTGACCGGGCTCGGCACCTGTGGCTGCCCCGCTGTCTCGGGTGGGCTCCCTGCCAGGCTGACTTGCCCCCCAAGAGCCGTCTCCACAGCTCACAGCTGCACATCCTTCTGGAAGATCAGCAGCTCTGCTCTCGGTTTGCCCATTTCCTCCCTTAGGATTTTCTGTGCTAGAATTTAGGATTCAGCTACTCTAAACATTCTTAAAGCGTTCTCATCATCCTTACTGAGGAGTTACATATTCCACACGTTCCAATGAAATATTTTCCCAGGAAAAGCTTATGTTTCTGCCTTTGTGTACAAGTAGGATTTCATCATCAGTAACAACAAGTTCAAAAGAACCCAGAAAATAAACAAAATCCTCGTGTTTGGGAACATGGAACCAGGCATGTGTGCAACTGTTGCATCAGCTCCCCAGGAGAGTTTACCCCGGACCCCATTAAATAACGTAGCCACTTCTAAGTAAAAGCATCATCGGTGCTGTTCCTCTTGAGGAGACGCTTAGCTGGGACGCCAGGAGAGCTGGCCCCGCGTGTTCTTGCCGTTAAGCACAGATTGCTCTTAATAGCGCATTGCTCTCGGTAAGAGGAAAGCGGAATGGACTCTTCAGCACCATTCCCCTTCTCTCGGAGCCATTAGCTTCCATCAGAGCCCGGAAATCTGGACCTGCCACTGGCGTCTGCAGAAAAGATGTTTTGCAGCTATGGATGTGGCCCTGGCTCCCAGACCCGTCAGGAAAGCCGGTGCTGGTCATGTAAAGAGTCGGGTTCTGAGGCGACTGCAACCGGTCCATTTAAGATTCGGAACCACCGTCGTCTGGATGACCAGCAGGGGAAGGCCTAGGGGCCAGGCACTCTGTGTTCCTGGGCACGCCCCTCTTAGCCCTTCCTATGTAAAAGCAAAGGACTCACCTGGTGTGTTGTATCAGACAGGCATCGACAGGTGCCCCTGGAGCCTGTCGCTCTGCTAGGTCCTAGGGGTGAAAAGCAAACCACCCGTCCTGATCAGACAGAGAAATAAGATAGTCAGCATTGAGACTGCAGTGGGGGACATTCCAGATCTAAAATGCTGAGTCTAATTGAGGTGTGTGATCCTTCCAGAACTTGAGCTTCCCTGGGGCCCAGCCCAGCTCTGTTCTGGTCTGGGGGTGGCCCTTCCCATTCCGACCAGATGGAGGCCTTGCAAGGAGGCTCAGCTGGTTCCCTCCGTTCCGGCCCGTGATGTGCCCTGGCTGTCTCAGCTTCTAGGTCCTTCCTTCCCAGCTGTCAGGCACCTAAGTCCTATGACATATGTAATGATCGAGCCAAGAGCCCACACGGCGAGTCGGGTCTCTTTTGCTTTGTTTTGTGGTTTGGAGTCAGACGTCACAGCTAAGTGTGCGTTACAGCAGCCCATCACAGAGGGTGGCCTCAGACAGTCCCAGCGCAGCCTGGAGGAAAGGCTTCCGTGATTTTCCCTCCGAACCTCAGCTTCCGAGCAGGAGGCTGCACAGGTGTGAGAAGGGTCCCCTGCCTCCTGGAGAGGTGGGGCTCAGGGAGGGTGGGTGCCAACGTGAGCTCTCGGGGTGGGGGTGGGGCTTCAGCTTCCACAGTCGCATCTCTCCCTCCAAGGAACATGGGGAGCAGCCACGATTCCTCGGTGGACGCGTCAAACCCCCAGTCCACATGCAGAATGGTGCTTTAGAAACTCTCAGGGCACATATAAAGGGAGGATTTGAGAAGGTTGCATGAACCTAACTAACCTGACATTGCCTGAGTGTAACAGATGGCGCTGAGGATCTCACAGCCCGGGCTGCGCTGGCACCCAGCTGTGGCCTGAGGTGGCCCTGGGTGCTTTGCCCTTTCACTGCAACTTAGATGACCGTGGACAGGTTGTGTAGTGATTCTGTTTGATCATCTGTCCTGATAACTACACACAAGACTTTGTGACAATTCAGTGCAGTCTTCGGGTCAGGTCCCTGGACCGAGTCATTCAATATGTTAGTTCTTGCCTTTATAAATGTGAATATTATGTCAAAAGCTTTCACAACTAAAAGTGAGAAATTCTGCCATCAGACAGAGTTTAGACCTGATACATCATCTCCAGTTAAACTCCGATGTTAACAAGAAACTGGTGAGCCGAAACCGGTTTGGTTCAGTGGATAGAGCGTCGGCCTGCGGACTCAAGGGTCCCAGGTTCGATTCCGGTCAAGGGCATGTACCTTGGTTGCGTGCACATCCCCAGTACGGGGTGTGCAAGAGGCAGCTGATCGATGTTTCTCTCTCATCGATGTTTCTAACTCTCTATCCCTCTCTCTTCCTCGCTGTAAAAAATCGATAAAATATATTTAAAAAGAAAAAAGAAAAAGAAACTAGTGAGTCTGTATCGCGAACAGGAGTGGACTGGACAGTGTCCCAGCTCTCCTCTGGGGGGGTCGGCCCTGTGCTCCCATTCCCCGCTGCTGTGATCCTAGAGAAGTAACTGACACGGGAAACAGGCGAGGACAAGGCCATGTGGCAGCCTCATTTGGGGTGGTGTTGACTTTAAGGAAATTATTTCTGGTCTCAAAAAGCTGCCCAAATCATTTTAAAAATGATTTTTTTGCTATTTAAAAGTAATTTTTTATGCTTCCTAAAAGCCTACTTACTGTACATTATTTTTTCTTTTCTTGCCTTCCACTTCCTTTACCTTCTTCCCACCCCCTTTCCTTCTGTCCATAGAAAAAGGGCTTAAAACAGAAGGGACTTTAAACTGTCAGGCTCCGGGCGGTACTTCCAGGCCATGTTCTAAGGAGGCTGCGTGTGTCTCTGCGCTCCCACCCATTCTCGCATTCTCCCTCCCCCCTTGCCCTCCCTCCCCCTCCCTCTCCCTCTCCCTGTCCTCCTTCCTTCTCTCTGAAGTCTTAGGGGCATCTGTCCATGTGAATCTACAAATGCTATTGTGAACGTGCCTTTATTTGATTACTAGTGGGGTTGGTGGCGTTTTATTTTCTTCTGTTGTGGAGTCCTTTCCTGCCCTTTGGGGGCCGTCTGCTTTGTTCTGCTTTATGGTGTGTGTAATGTGTGATCCAAAATGCCTTCCTCTGCTCGTCCCCACCAGCAGCCTCTCAGTGGAAAAGCCCTGGCCTGTGGCCTGTGGAGTGCTCTTATCTGCGGCCGTCACTGCTGCTGACGTGTTTTCCTTTGTGTCACCAGGAGGATTCTAAGGGAGTTAGAGGGGGACAGCGGACAGGCGTGTCTGCTGCTGTGCAAACCCGCCCCAAAGACTTCTGACTGTATTCTTTGATGCCGCTCACAACAATAAACCCACAGGAGCGCAAACGTTGGCACAGCCTAATTCCAGAAAGAGCATTCTTTAAGCTCATTAAAAAACAAAGGCTCGCTGGTGTTTATCTCTTACCATTTTATATAAAAGGTGGACACATTTTCTTAGGAAATGCAAAGGGGAAATAGATGTTTGTGGCGTCTTGCACAGGATTAAAGAAACACAGCGGGTAAATAAAGAGATTTCAGAGGATCTTCAGGAATGCCTGAGTGCTTATTTGCGCTCACTTTATGAACTTGTGTTTATTTGCAGTTTTTAAGGAGGTAGCCATTTTTCAGCTCCCTCGTTTAATTTTAAGGTCTCCCCTGTGGATAAACATATGCTTTCTCTTTTTACATATTAAGAAGTCAGATTGTCCTGGTCATTGTTTCTGTGAAGTTTTCACGTCGCCTTGAACATAGCCACTTAGCCCACGGGAAGGTAACTCGGGCTTCAGTTAAGCAGAGACAGAGCCCAAACGAATCATTCATAAGTTTTCCTTCTCTCTGGAGGGACCCCTGTGTGCCACTCGGCTAGTCAGAGCACGTCACAGGGGAAAGGATGTTCAGGATCTACTCTGTGCACTGGGGTGCCATTCCCTTCACGAGAGGAAGACGAGGATTCCGTTTTACTTGGCATATACAGTTTCCAAATGCAGTCTGTGCCTGAGAGAGTCATGTGTGCTAGTCAGCGATTGCTGTGTAACAAATCACCTCAGAATTTAGGAGCTTAAAACAGCAAACGCTTATCATCTCATATTTCTGGGTCAGAAATCCAGTGCAGCTGAGTTGTGTCCTCTGGCTCAGGGTGTCCCACAGGCTGCCTTCAAAACAGGGCTGGGGATTC
This sequence comes from Ia io, assembly GCA_025583905.1. Classification (NCBI taxonomy): domain Eukaryota; kingdom Metazoa; phylum Chordata; class Mammalia; order Chiroptera; family Vespertilionidae; genus Ia; species Ia io. The sequence goes on along the minus strand of JAJQQW010000005.1, from coordinate 5,133,198 downwards.
CGTCACCTCAAGGCTTGCCTGGGGAGGATCTGCTGCTGAGCTCACTCACTAGGAGCCTGCTGGCCGGAGGCCACCTCCGTCCTGAGCTGGGCCACGGGAGCCTCTGAGACCGTTCACAGCTGCCACCAGATTGCCTTCTGAGAGAGCCAGCGGGAGGGTGAGAGGAAGCCGGAGGGACGTTGCTATGACTTTTGCCACCTAATTCTGGACGTGATACCCATTACTTTTGCCATTTTCTAGAAGCAGGTCCCTAAGCTCAGCCTCACTCCCGGTGACTGTGACTACCTTGGAGGCAGGGACCACTGGAGCCCTCCAGGAGTCCACCTACCATACCGTGGTATTGTGATTTATAATAGGAAATGTGTATTTGGCCTTCGTCTACCATTTCTGGCTCATAGCTTCCAAAACCCTTGGAATTTCTGAAGTGATGAGGGGGAACAAAGGTGTGTTTGTTCGTTAGTGAGGTGCCTTTGGACAGCACCTAAGGATGGGGGCTGGTCCCCAGGAGGACAACCATGTGATCAGAGGGTTGGCACTTTAGTCCCACCCCTGACCTCGGGGAGGGAAGAGGAGCCGGAGGTTGAATCGGTAATGCCTATGTAATGAAACTTTCACAAAACTCCGAAGGACAGGGTTCTCAAACCTGTAAAATAACCACCAGATTTAAGATTTGAAGCCAGCTGGCCTGATTCCACTTTCTAAGGACTTCCCACAACACCATGGAACTTTGCATGGAGGCTCTCTGTACCCTCCGCCCTACGATTCTAGTGTGGAACTGAGTCAGGTTCTTCTCTTAACTGTTGGTCCACTTGGTCTCAGGTGGCTCCGGACAAGGCTGGGGTTGCGATGGTACCCCCCTCAGTCTCTTCCAGAACCTTCTTCATACTCTCCCATTGGCCTTGTCTCTTCTCCCCTTCCTCCTCCTCCTCCTCCTCCTCCTCCTCCTCCTCCTCCTCCTCCTCCTCCTCCTCCTCCTCCTTTTTCCTTGTAAAATATATTTTCATTGATTTCAGAGAGGAAGGGAAAGGGAGAGAAAGCTAGAAACATCAATGATGAGAGAAACGTTGATCGGCTGCCTCCTGCATGCCCCCCACTGGGGATCAAGCCTGCAACCCACGCATGTGCCCTTGACCAGGAATCAAACTATGACCTTCTGGTTCATAGATTGATGCTCAACCACCGAGCCATGCTGGCTGGGCTGCCTTGCTGTCTTTCTTCTTCATGCAGCAGTTGTTTCAGCTTTTAGGAGTCTTGCCCACCCTCAGGCTCCCGGATGGGGAAGGGGCTTCACTACCTGCCCCCCATTTGCACCAGCCATGAAGTGGCCCCTCTCCTCCTCCCTCTTCAATGACTGTGCACCCATCTGCTTTGATGAGACGGAGGCGTGTGCACCACGCCGGCTGAGAAGCTGGTTCCCCACGTAAGGCCTGAGCTGACAGACAAATTACTTACGACCTTCGGGAGCTGGGCCCTGGAGGCCTCCAGCCTGGGCAGACACTGGCTCTATTTCCTGGCTCACGGCGCGGTCCTGGGGTGTGGGGAGCGGGCAGGGCAGCTGGGGAACGCTGCGGCACTGGGGCAGCGTCTTTAGCCGCCAGTGCGGGAGTGCGTTTCTGAACAGGCACCCGGGTACACACCTGCCTTCCTAGGAGGTGTTCACAGTGCTCTCGGGGTCACAAGCCCCTTGGAGCATCTGTGGACCTTCTCTCCATAGACGGGATAAGACACGGCGCCGAAGTGTCACTGAGCCTCCCGAGAGCTGGGCAGCCGGAAGGCGGGTTCCACAGGCGAGGCTGGCTGCCTCAGTGTCCCCACGCCTCCCGGACGCTGGGCTCCTCCTGCCTGCTCTGGAGGAGGGGAGCGCTCGTCATTGGTAGCAGCAGTGGCTGTTCCTTGGCTCAGTGGGTCCTTTCCTAGAGGTCCTGTCCCAGAGCTCTGCTCCGAGAAGTGCGTCTGCAAAGCCTGCCGCTGTTTTCAGGCGGCACCGCAGCCTGTCACCCTGAGCAGCTCAGCGGCCTGCTTCCCACCGAGGGCAGCTCTGGCTGAGAAAGTCTCCAAGAGCCGCCAGAATCAGCACTCCGCACGAGGTCTGCCCCTGAGCATGGAGGCGCGGTGAGCGCATTGGAAAGCCTTCTTTCCGGGCGCCCTGCGCGGCGGACCTCTGCGTGGCGACATCATGAAGTCTCACCAGGGCTTATGACCTGAAGTGATGCTTTTTGGCAGCCACGTGACAGTCCTCCCAGGCTATGGTCTCTGGAGACTTGGAAGGCCGTCCTCAGAACGTGACCTGTCTTTGGGGTGCACTCGTTCTGCTGTTCAAACCAACGGGCCAGCTTGGCCCACGCCCTGGATGAATGAGGTCCGACGCTGGGCCGCCTCTCCGCCGTTCCCTCTCTGGGCTCCCTCTCCCCTCCCAGGAAGCGTCTGGGGCACCAGGGATAGGGCAGGGACTGAACAACCTGGAGAGACCCCTGTCCTGACAGTGGAGCGGTCCAGGTAGGTCTGAGAAGACTCTGCCTTATCGCTCATCAGTCAGCCATGGAGGCCTGGACACAGTGAATACGGGGAGGATTTGTGTCCTTGTCGATGTCTTTCCTCTTAGCTGGTATACCTACCGCTTATTTTTTTGTTATTGAGTTATATGATTTATTTACAGATTCAGTACAATTCATATCAAAGTACCGATGTCATTCTGCTCAGAGCTAGAACAAATAATCCTAAAATTTATATGGAACCACACCCTGAATAGCCAAAGCCATCCTGAAAGAAGAACAAACTTGGAGGCATCATGTTCCCAGATCTCAAACTATATGACAAAGTTATAATAATCAAAACAGTGTGGTACTGGCACCAAAAAACAAAACAAAACAAAACAAAAACACACACACAAAAAAACAGACACCATAGATCAGTGGAAGAGAATAGAAGCCCCAGAAATAAACCCTCGCTTATAGGGTCAATTAACCTATGACAAAGGAGGAAAAAATAATGACAGTCTCTCCAACAAGTCGTGTTGAAAAAACTAGACAGATAACATGCCAAAAAACATTAAAATAAAACTGGACCACTCTCTTACACCATATACAAAAATAAACTCAACATGGGTCAAGACTTAAATGGAAGGCCCGAAACCATAAACCTCCCAGAGGAAGACAGCGGAAGTAAATTATCTAACATCAGTCTGAGTAATACCTTTTTGGACACGTACCCTCAAGCAAGAGAAACAAAAGAAAAAATAAACAAACGGGACTACATCGAACTAAAAAGCTTCTGCACAGCGAAGGAACCCATCAAAACGAAAAGGCAACGTGCTGACTGGGAGAATCTGTTGGCAAATGATACATCCGATAAGGGGTCGATAGCCACAACATGTAAGGAACTCGAACAACTCAATCACAAAGAGCCAGGCACACTCGTCAGAAGCCTTTGGCTTCCTGGGATTTTGAATCAAACTCAAAATCGCTTGGCAAAAACTCTGAAACACCAGTTTTCCCTCATAAGCCCTTGCACATTCCTAATGGTAGATGGGTGTATTGGGCTGTTTACACACTTGGATTTGACGCCTGTATTTGTAAACTACAGTTTCCCAGGTTCTCTGTCTCTAACTGGGTCTGTCTGGGTGGTCTGGGGACCCCCGAGTTAACAGTCATGACACTGACTTTGTCACATGGGAGCTGGACAGGCTCCAGGCGAGACTGGACTGTGTCCAGAGACATCCTGTGGTATGTCGGCACCTGGGGGGAGGCCTGCAGGGAAGCACCAGGTTCCCTAGGACTGGGCCCTGTCCGTGGGGTGGGTCCTCCGCCTTCTTCCCTTCGTGAGCCTGGAAGCTACCGTTGTCCAATAAGGAAGCAGACGGTGATGGTTGTCAGTGCGGAGCTTTTGGTGACGTGGTGAGTCATCTTTACAGTCTGCAAATTTATGAGGGAGTTCCACTCTCACCACCCCTGCTCTCTGGGTCTGAGTTATTCCTTCCAGGTTTCTCTTGTTATATTCCCCCCACCCCCTTGGCCCCTGACCCTGTTTATTTTCATTTCCTCCTTCCATGTCATGTTGGTAGGTTCATGATTATGTGCAATTACTAAGAAGGAGCTTTGTAAACACGGGGTGTTGCCATGGCGTGTCTCGTAGAGGAATGGCGCTCTGAGAAGCTTTATGAAATCGTCTTCTTGTTTTTCCCCATTCTGGCATTGTGAGTGGATGCTCTTTCTGCATCTCCTTTCCCCTCGATTTGTCTCCCCGTAATGTACTCAGCATTGCCCTGTAATGGTACGTTGCTGTGTATGTGATTAAGGAGCAAACCATAAAGTTAATGGTGTTTATATCCCTGCCTATAAATGAAAAATACATTTATTTTTACAGTGACTCATACGCAAAGGAGGAAGATCATTTTTATTATAACCCTTACAACCTCGATTCTTCACAAAGCTACGCTGTTGTTGTTTCAGACGTGTGAGTCACTGGCTCAGATTATTTCACTTAATGATCATTTGCCTTAACTGTTTATTATGGAAGTGCAGGGCAATGAAGACCCTGAAATTTAAAATAATAGGTTAACCGTGGGATTTCTGGAGCACAGAAACCCGCGAGGATGCAGCATCAACGAAGCAAGGCCACTTACGCTTCCTGTACAGCGCTCATTGCCGACCTTGTTTTGATGTATAAAGACTAGCATCCATATGCTTAAGCTTCCACAGAACACAAGCACCAGGCCCAGGCCATGTTGTAGTTATGGGTCCTGAGCCACAATTAGCAGGGGTTTTTTATTTTTTATTTTTGGTCTGTGCATCCATTTGCAGGCAAAATATTAACAGATGACTCAAATGGTTTTGATATGGAAAAGGATTCTCCACTTTTCGTTCCCAAGGCCTCTTGGTTTTGATGTTTCTGCTCCATCTTGTTAATATTGTTTTGGTTTTGTTTTTTAAGGAAAGCTAATCTTTCCCCAAAGAATGTCCTGTGGAAAAAACAGAGAAACTAGCTACCCGATAATGAAATCCAGATTTCCTATCTGAAATGTTTAAGAAGTTAATTTAGTCCCAGGATTTTGTCCAAGGAACCAGTTTTACGTCAGATTACAGCATGTGAGGCGGTCAGCCTCTGACCATGAAAGCAGGACTACTGACAGTATTGATTCTGGGATATCAGTATCTGATGGCAAAATAATTTTGTCATAGTTGATGACAAAAACACACTAATTGCATGGTGTCTGGTACTATGGCACCCAGCAAACAGTTCCACCTTCATGTATGAAGATCGAAGCACACATAATTGTTTTTCCTAAAGATTTGAGAAGATGCCCAGCAGGCATGGCTCAGTGGTTGAGCATTGACCTATAAACCAGGAGGTCACAGTTCGATTCCCAGTCAGGGCACATGCCCAGGTTGTGGGCTCGATCCCCGGTGTGGGATGTGCAGGAGGCAGCCAATCAATGATTATCTCTCATCACTGATGTTTCTATCTCTCTCTCCCTCTCCCTCTCTGAAATCAACGCGTGTGTGTGTGTGTGTGTGTGTGTGTGTGTGTGTGTGTGTGTGATTTGAGAAAATTGCCATTGAAACTGGAAAAACTGCTTTCCATACTTGGCAGTGCTTCATTACCGGGAAGGCCCTTCTTCACCTCTAACGCACAGGGAGCTGACAGTTTATAACAGACATTCAATCATCACATGGAAACTCAGCTCGCAGGGATGTGCGTGGGAGGCGGGGCCGTTCCGAAGGCTGCGCATCCTGTGAGCATTTGTCTGGTCTGGAGCCACCATCGCCCCGTCCTTTTCTGCTGTGAAATGCGTGCTTTCAGATTCTCGTGCTCTCCCTCCAGCCACCTTCCCGCTGAGCTTCAGGAAGACTGCGACGCTGGTAGCCTTTTTCCGCGTGGCCCTGGCTGTATGTAGGTCACGGCTCCTCAGACGGAAAGAGGACTCCACTTGGTGTTTATAGCTGTGGCAGCTGCAGCCTCATCTTGTATCAAACCCAGAGGCGCAGGGAAGGAGGGCGGCTCCTCGCAGATGCCACTCGGGATCGGAGCTCCCAGCACAGTCGCTCAGAACTGAGAAAGAGCCATTTCGAGGGGTCTGGACTCGGGCTGGGAGTTTTCTTCTCTCTTGGTGGTGCTTTGGCTGTCACGCCCTTCAGTGGCTGAGGGCGGGCTGGCTGAGCTCCCCCACGAGCCTGGCCTCCTCTGGAGGTCTAGCGATCTGTCAGTCTGTCATGAGCAGGTCCGCTTGCTGCCTCCTCTTTACCAGAAGGACTGCACACGTGCCCTGCTTTTCCTAGCAGCAGCTCGAAGGGGTGGGTGTGTATAGCTCTGGCCTCAGGGTTTGCTGAGGGGCGTGAATCCTGCTGCTTTTGTGAAGAGCATTGTCCAAAATTTCAAGGAGAAACTGACGTGGTTCTTTGTCACATGGAGGCTGATAGGACAGGGGACTGTACCAGGTTGTACCAACATGAGATGTTTCATCTGCTAGAACTTTAGCGTGTGGAGGGGTTAGAGGTTCAGGTTAATGCTGGGACCGTGTTCATTTACATGCTCAACTCAGGGAAGCTTGTAAACTCAGCCACGGAAGCCTCCTGGACGGGCAGAGCCTCTGCACCTGTTGGAAGAAAGTCATGGGACCCAGTGAGCTTGGGAGACAGAGAAGCGAGCCCGAGACGCAAGGCACCTTGTTGAGGTTGAGGGCCTGGCTGACGTCACTTTCCTCTTTTCCGTGTTACAGAAAAAGTCAGTCAGTGGGTCCCATTCATTGAGTTCCTCAACAAGGGTTTATCAGGCACCTGCCATGCATGGCGCATTGTGCCGGGTCTCACCCTGCAGGGCTTGCGGCCCAGCCAGGCACTGAGGCATGTCCACAAATAGCCACAGGCCCACAGGGAGGGCAAGCCAGAATGTCAGGAGGTTCAGACCAAGAAGCCATCACTTCTGTTTGGGGATGAGCAAGGCCAACTTCTCACAGCGTCTTTACAGGAACTTGAACGTTGGGGAGGCGTTAAGGAGCTGAGATGGGCTGGGTGGGCAGGGGGCTCTTTGGGAAGGCCGAGAGGTCCGCTTGCCCTCGAATGTGAGAAAAGGGGAGTGGGACGAAGGAGGAGGAGGAGGAGAGCCGAGACGGGCACGTGCGATAGGATATCGATGGCAGACCAGGAGTTGGAACGTGATTTGGCAGGAAAAGGGGTGGTTGCAGGCTCCTGAGCGGAGCCGTGTGGCACAGAGCTGGCAGTGTGTGGGCAGACGGAGAGGGGAGCCTGTGGTGGGCAGAGGGCCGAGGGGGCTGCCCCAGCTGTCCCCCGGCAAGGGAAGCCGGAGCCAAGGAATTGAGTGCAACCCAGGTTTTGGACAAGACAGGAACGGGGGGTGGGGGTGAGGGGCAAAGAGATGTGGGAGGGAGCCCGGCCGAAGTGGCTCAGTGGTTGAGTGTTGACCTATGAACCAGGAGGTCACGGTTTGATTCCCAATTAGGGCACACGCCCTGGTTTCAGGCTCGATCCCCAGTAGGGAGCATGCAGGAGGCAGCCGATCAGTGATTCTCTCTCATCATTGATGTTTCTATCTCTCTCCCTCTCCCTTCCTCTCTGAAATCAATTAAAAAATATTTTTTAAAAAAAGAGAGAGGTTGGGCCCTAGCTGGTTTTCTTAGCGGAGAGAGTGTCAGCCTGCAAACTGAAGGGTCCCAGGTTCAATTCCGGTCAAGGGCACATGCCCGGGTTGTGGGCTCCATCCTCAATAGGGGTGTACATGAGGCAGCCGATCAGTGATTCTCTCTCATCATTGATGTTTCTATCTCTCCCTCTCCCTTCCTCTCTGAAATCAATAATATATTTTTTAGAAAGAGAGAGAGAGAGGTAGAAGGGTGGGCTCTGGGTAGAAGGAGGGCAACGGTGCCTCAAGGGCAGTACACTTGGGTCCCGTGGGGGCTCTGAAGAACTCACAGGCTCAGAGTGAGGTTTAAATGTCTGGGAGACCCCCAATACGAAAGCCACCTGGGATGGAGCTGTTCACATCAGCACTTGCCAGCCCCCCTTCCCTCCCTGAGCCACGGAGGGCCAGACTGCACCTGCCAGATGGGTGCGAGGAGGAGGTTTAACTCATCGAGTCATAAGTGTTCACGTTCACTAGGACTGTGCACTTGTAGTTCCCTTCATCTCATGGCCGGGAAAGCCCTGGACCCGCGTATTCATGCAGGGGCAGGGGCAGGGGCAGGTCTGAAAGGGAGACGGAGAAAACTGTGTTTCAGATTCACGTGTTGCTCCCACTGCAGTCCCACTTTGGAGTTCGAGTTCGGTGCAGTATATGTGTGATTTTTATTGTCAGTTTATATTGAATCTCTAAAGGGAAGACGGGCATTTTCTGACCAGACTTTTATTCTCCACGTGTCTCAGGTTGAAATGCCAGCTCTGCACTAGCCCACGTGAGGGGGGTGCCATCCTTTACAGTCTTCCCGCTTGTTGTCAGGACTCCAGGATGCAGGAAAATACTCCTGCGACAAATCCAGAGTATACACTGAGTGCTATTTGCCGCTTTCTTAAATCCTGATTTAACCTGAAGCTTTTCCGTTTTCATTAATTTTAGAGGGAGAGAGATATGGAGAGAAACATTGATGTGAGAGAGAAACATGGATTGGTTGCCTCCTGTACACGCCCTGACCGGGGATTGAACCCAAGACCTTTCGGTGTATGGGACATTTCCACCAACTGAGCCACCCAGCCAGAGCAGCAATGATCGTTTTTATACAGAGCATATCTTTTTATCTTTTTTCAAAAATATATTTTTATTGATTTCAGAGAGGAAGGGAGAGGGGAGAGAGAGATAGAAACATCAATGATGAGAGAGAATCATTGATCTGCCTCCTGCACGTCCCCTAGTGGGGATCGAGCGCACAACCCAGGCATGTGCCCTTGACCGGAATCAAATCTGGGACCCTTTGGTCTGCAGGCCAATGCTCTATCCACTGAAACAAACCAGCGAGGGCAAGTTTTTTATGTCTCCTTGCTCTCTTTGCCAAATTTGCTTTCCTATGAGAATCCCTGAGGATGTTAAAAAGGCTCAAGTATCTGGGAGTTTGGGCGGGCCACATTGGAGCAGGAATGACAGTGGTTTTTTATGTTTTCCCATGAATCCTGTGAAGAGAAATCACACCCAGCAGTCCGGATGAGGTGACACGATGTTGTTTGTTTGTTTTGCTCAGTTTCTGCAGGTGGTGGGTGTGGGGGAGGAAGAGATGTTAGAAATGTCACATATTTTTGTCTCTGAATCACGTGACTCTTTTGGAGGCCACCTGCCTAGCAGGAAGCGTGTTTGGGGTAACCGTCCACCTTCTGAGAGTAGTTGGGACGCCTCTGGGTTTCCTCAGAGCAGGGGATCAGGCGAGGCCTTGGGCCTTCAGTGCAGTGACCATCCTCAGTCCACGTCACCGTCCTCCTGAAGGCCCAGCCTGACTCGCTGGTGTCTGGCCCTGGCAAAGGGGGTCATGGCCTGTGGTCCTTGAGACCTGGACATCGCCTTGCCATGCCATCAGGCACCTTACCACCCCGCCCCCGCCTCCCCCCCCCCCCCCCGTAAGCACTGCACCAGAGTGGGGTGCTGGTCCCCAACACCCCCACGACTGAGCCCAGTCGCCTCCTCATCCTCCAGCCCCTGTTTCACCTTCAGCGCCTGGAAGAGGGTCACTGATGAGGTGGAGCCTCTGGCAGGCGCTTTTCACTCTAGCTGTGACAACTCCGTGACTCCGTACCGTGCTCCGCGGCACCCTCATGGCACTGAGCGTGGTGACAATAGATGGCCACGGCCCGCAGACCCCATCCTCCTCTCAGCTTCAGGCATCGAGCGAATTCTCACGCGGCCTCTCTCGCCCCCTGTGGCGTCAAGGGGCAGCAGCAGTGGGCCAGGGCATGGTGCGCACAGCTGCCCTGGCTCCCGGCCCCCGAGCCCTGCTGGCCTAGACTGGAGTCTGTCCCAAGGACCCCTTTCCCGGCCCCCCACCGCCCGGCTGCATGTCAGCTCCCGGCTGGAGGACAGTGAAGGGGCTTCCCAGAGCGAGCTGGCCGTGCGCAGCGATGGGAGCTGCAGTGCCTTCCGGAAGAGCAGGCGGTTGGAATAGCCCAGCCACCGAACCCCTTCATTCTTCCTGTAAATGGGTTGCAAGTTCATTTCCATAGCTCATTAACCTCTTTTAATAGATAAGCTCCAAAAGATTGATTTAAAAAAATGTTTTTTGCCTTGTGAGGATGAATCTGCATTTCTCAGCATTTTGTACCCCAGGTTGCGTGACCCAGTGAGGAAAGGCCAGCTCAGTCTGGTGTCTCCAGGGACGGGAGGAAGATCACAGATCCATGGGCTGTGTCTGTACATCCGGGGTGATCGGACAGCAGATCATTCTCCGCCAGCATCTTTGCTGGTGGCGCTGTGGGAGCCAAGGGCCTGGCTGGCTGTGGCTGGGAAGGGAGGGTGGCACCGTCTGCGGGAGAGAATGGCAGGCCTCCCCAAATATAAATGCTTAGCATAGATGAGTTTTTAATGGAAATCAATTTCGCTTCTCCAAAGAAGCCTTTAGCTTGGAAAATCTAGACTGTGTACTGTTGATTACTGACGTTATCTTTCCTTTCTTCCCCCCCTCCCGCCTTCCCACCTGCTGGCAGCTGCCCGTACCTCGCAGTGAAAATCACCCCTGCCATTCCCGTGGTTGGTGGCATCCTGTTCTTCTTTGTGATGGGGACCCTGCTTCGCACCAGCTTCAGTGACCCCGGAGTCCTTCCGCGAGCCACGCCTGATGAAGCCGCCGACCTGGAAAGGCAAATAGGTAACGCTGAAGACCTGCCCTCACCTCGGTCCCCTCCCACCCGTGCTCAGCTCAGCCGCAGGTGCCCTGCGAGAGGGCCAGGGCGCTGATGGGGACGAGGCGCTGCGGCGGAGTCCCCGAAGCCTTCATGCACTCTGTCCGCAGGAGGACCTGAGTAGGTGGGATGGAAGGTGGTCAGAGGTAAGACAGGACGGGTGCCCCTGCCCTGTGGCAGCTGGTGGTGCCACTCACCCAGCATCGCCATTGAGCGCCGTTTCCTGCTGTCCCCATGAAACCCAGGTGTCTGCGCAGCCCTGAAGGCCTGCGGTCGGTGCCTTGCTCCGTTCTCCTTTGTAATCGTCGTAGCCTAACTCTGGTCCCGTCATAGAAACCTGGAAACTGAGACTAAACTGTAAAGTAAACCTGAAGCTACTGGCTCATTTCTCCAGCCGGGAACCAGACTCTCTTTCTTACATAAAGAGATAACACAGAGACGTATTTGTGATCTGTGTATTGAGATGAACAGCTTTAGTCTTCCTTAGATAATGAAATCCTATGATGAAAAGTTTACCGCAATCCACTTGAAAGCTATTAAAACAAATCCCAATCCCTTGCACATCAAACTTTTAAAGTCCTTTTTTCTGTTAGATGGGAGCATTTTCTTGAAGTGTGCATTTGTGAGCTTGTAGCTTTGGGGGGCGCGGTGATGATTGGACAGGAGTGGCAGAGGGCAGTGAGGGCTCTAAGAATGTTAGGTGACGCATGAGAAACCATGAGCAGACGTCCTCTCCCTGCCCCCCCACCCCCCCTCACCCCGACGCCCGGGCGTCCGTGCCCAGCCTCACTCGGCTGAGAGATCCCCATCGCCACAGGGAAATGGGATCCAGGTCTGGGCCTCAGTAGATAGCGTCTGCTCTGGTCTGCCATCCCAGGCACAGGCACGCTGTGCCCTTCTCTGGCTCCCGCCTCCATCCCTCGTCTCTGTCCCTGGGAGGAGAGCAGTCAGGGAGCTGATGGTGGGAGTGCATGGTGAGATGTCAGGTGGGAAGCAGCCTTCCTGTGTCCTGAGGCAGGGAGGAGGGGGAGGAAAACCCCTTTCTTCTGCTGGGGACAGATACATCTCTTTCTTAGTCATTGCATCTGGGATTTCAAATAATTCATGCTTTAAGTCTTTGCATTTATAGCAAATCTATAATTTATAAAGGCTATCATTGAACTTGATCACTTCCAAGCACGTTTGTGGGGAAGAAGTTAAATGGGAGAAAGTGGCTGAGCCAGAGCCTCGAACCCAGGTTTCCTAGTCTCAGCCCTCGTTCTTCCCACGTTGACATGTCAGAGGAGAGAGGGAGCTCAGGCCCAGTGTCCCCCAGGGAACAGGACTAGCCTATAGGAACCATCGTCTGTGCCACATCACATGAGCACGTACCTACAACACCGGTGAACCTTAAAACGTTATGCGGAGTGAAAGAGGCCCAATCAGAAGGCTGTGTGTTGTGTTTATATGATTCTGTTTACATGAAATGTCCAGACAGGGCAAATGTTTAGAGAGAGAAAGCAGGTTGGTGATGGCCTTTGGGGGGGGGGGGGGGGGGGGGGGGGGTGTGGAGGAATGAGGGTTGATGCACACAGACATGCCAGGACCGTTTGGAATAATGAAAATCATCTGAAATTAGATTGCAGTGATGGTTGTGCAAGCGAATAGATTTACTAAAAGCATTCTACTACACGTTTGTAATGGATACTACACTATCATAACCCCACGATGACGGTGTGTAAGTCATAACACAGTCATCCGCCAGCAATGAAAAGGAAGGAGAGAGGAGGCAGATGGGCTCACCCGCGGAGCTGTGTGACCCCAGGCTGGTCTACACCTTCTGAATGCCATCCCTCCTGTTCTCATCCACATATGGGGACAATGACACGCATTCTGAAGGTTCTTGTCAGGTTAGCTCAGAGAATGGTAGTACTTTTCTAAGAGAAATGATCCTCTTTCCTCACCCAGTTCTCTCTTCACCTTCCACAAACATAGATTCTCCTAAAACCGACTCGCAATGTGATAGGAATGAGTGGCAGCGCTGGTAGTGGGGGTCTGATACTTCATATCGAGTCCTCCCATGTGTTTCTCGACTGTGGAAAATAACATTATGGTTCAATGAAATCTGAGCACATTTATTTTGTGCTATCTAACTAAAAACATGAAAAATGAGGCTTAGAAACTTTTTATTATTAGCGTTATTAATTCTAATTATTTGTAGTATACCTCTACTTACAGAAGCCCATAATAGCCCATCATAGCTTTAGGCCAGCCCTCTGGGTAACTTGTTAAAGGTTTGCCGAGGATCTGAACACGCCCATCTTCAGCTTCCTGGCGAGGAGGAGGCTGTGTGTCTGTGTTGACAAGTCTCTTGAAACGCCTTACACAGTATTTTTCTGAACGAACTTTCCCGGTAACTGACATTGCCACCAAATAGACAGCAAAGATGGGCAGCAGGGGCCCGGGGAGGTCTGGCCGGGTCACTGGAGTCCTGCTCAGAAACGAGTCTCAGAAACTCCATTTCTCTAGTTCACTCGGACAGCCAGACACTCAGCGCCTGGTTTGGGATCGGAGCATTTTGTTCGATTTGGGATAGACCTCTCCAGGCAGCAGAGCGGTGGGCCTCCCTCTGCTCACGTCCTCGTGCACCACGCACCATCTTTCCCGGCCCCTCAACACTCCTAAAGAACGAAAGCCCGGAAGTCAACCACGGGCTGAAATGGGACCTCGTTCGGCGGTGGGACTCCCAAAACAAGGCTGGTTACTTAGGAAACGCTCCTGTGACAGGTAACCCTGACACCAAGAAGCGATCCTGCTTGGTGGGAGGAATCAGACCCAGGGAAGCCGGGTGGGCTTTAAAAAGCCACCTGTGCTGGGGCAGAGTCTGAACAACTGTCCACTGGGCACTTGTGCTCCCTGGCCCTGAAACCACTCCGCAGACACAGTGCGAAGGGGAGTGTGTGTGTGTGTGTGTGTGTGTGTGTGTGTGTGTGTGTGTGTGTGTGTGTGTGTGTGTCCGTCCCTCCTCTGTGTCTCTGTCTTTCTCCATCTCTTTCCCTCTCTCTTTTTGTCCCTCTCTTCCTCCAACCCTCCCTCTTACTTCTCCCCCTCGCCCCCTCCTCCTTCATCCTCACCCCTCCTCCCCCTCCTCTCCTTTTCCCCTCCTCCTTCTCTTTTCCTCCTCTTCCGTCTCCCTCTCTCATCCTCCCACCCCCACTCTTTTGGTCAAATTCTCATACAAAACGTGTTCTTGTAGTGCACAGAGCCAATCACTGTTTCTAAGACTAAAGTTTATCTCGCACTGATTCCTAAATTAGCCCTCAGAGGGGCCTCCCTAGAGGAGAGGGTTAGGAAGGTGGCTCGGCGGCTCTGGGTGCTGGGGAAGCGCAGGCCCTGTTCGCAGCCCGCAGCCCACAGCCCGGTGGGTCTGCACCGGCCCAGAGAGCCCGGTGCCTGGGCGGAGTTCCGTGGGGACAGGATGGTGTCACCACCCATTCCACCTGCTCGACTTTCCCCCGCAAAGTCTCTTCATTCTGGGTTTCACAGTAGAAACATTATAATTGCAATTTTAACAGCACTGACGGGTTTCTGTTGAAGAAAATACTTCCTGAGAACACTATGACGCCGACTTAAGACCACAGTCAATTTTCTCTATTGAAAGGCAAACTATTTCCAGTTTTCCCCCCGTACATTTTTATTTTACTAAAATTATTTTTATTGGAGTAATTTCTTTCTCTACATAAAATTTATAACTGGTTTTTTTTTATATCACGAACATTGCAATATGAATTTTCTTATAGAACTGTTATATCCACCAAGTCAAATTTTCCTGGTGATTTAATTTTTTACCATGTACATTTTTTAAGCCATTATTGATTTCTTTTTTTGTTAGTTATTCCTACTGGTAGTATTCACCATAAAGTTGCTTTAAATTTTTATGGTTTCTTACTTTTTTTTAAATTTCTTTATTGATTAAGGTATCACATATTTGTCCTCATCCCCCGATTCCCATCCCAAACCCCCCCCCACGCATGCCCCCATCCCCCTGTTGTCCGTGACCACTGGTTAGGCTCATATGCATGGTTTCTTACTTTTTGCCTTGTGATTATTCTGCTGTCTGTGGTTGATCTGTGGTTAAGTCTTCCACACGCTTTGCGAGCACTGTGCGTACTGCACACTAGATGTCCACACTTCTGAATATGCTAAAAAAAAAAAAAGGTGAAAAAAGGCAGCAGGCAGCATATGTGGTTAATTTGACTATTGCCAGTTTTCTTTTCGGAAGGTGACATTTTCTGACCGTTTCCCCCAATTCTTATTTGCATGCCTGAACTCACCTCCAGGTGCCCGCAGCTTATCCTCCACGGAATTCTCGTTTGCAGTAGTCACTTCGGCGTCTCGTGACCATTCTGCGAGGCAGGCCCCGCGCACTGTTCAGAATCCGCCGCCTCCTCCCCTGCTCTCTGCGCCCTGTTCTTCCCAGACTTACTGTTTCATTAGCTTTGGGACAGCCCCTTCCATGCACCAGCTTGAGCATTTACCTGCGCCCCTTAAAATGAAACATTCCCTGTGCTGGCCCTGTAAAGCAGTGGTTTATTGGTCCACGATGAACAGGTAGAATAATATTAGTAGCTAGTTCCCATCTAGTGCTTCTCCCATGCCGGGCAGCCGGGCCTCATGTAAGCTCTTCCCGTGACGATCTCATCCAACACTCACAACCTCTGCTCGTTGGTGCTGTCACCGTAAAGGCTCTGTGGTTAAGTCTTCCACACGCTTTGCGAGCACTGTGCGTACTGCACACTAGATGTCCACACTGCATTGATGAGAAGGCCAGTGCTCAGGAGGAAAGGTGACTTCCCACAGGTCACTGGGCCAGGGCTGGGGGTTTCGTGCAGGGCTGTGCCCTGAACCACAGCACAGCACTGCCCACCATCTAGTTGCCTTGGGGAGCCAGGCCCTGAGGGGCAGGTGGCACTTCCCGAGTTATAGTCTGTCTCCATCATCCAGCCCTCAACTCTCCGGTCCCATCCACGGCCTCTCCCATCACATCCACGGAGGCTGGAGGGCCTGGTTCTCAAATCCTGGACACCCGTGGGCAGAGAAGGAAGAAGTACAGGGAAGCTACAGACCACTGGGCGCGCCCCTTGGCGCCGCCTGAAAATATAGGGGCCCCCTCTTCAGTGATGTCGGAATTGTCCCCGGCATCAAGTTCCCCAAGATGCTTGTGAAGGAGCTAAGGAAAGTGCGCAGCGGGCGTCCTACCGTGTCCGAAATACCTTCTGGAAGAGACCAAAGCTTTTGAAGAAACTGGCATTCTAGGAATAAAAAACAGTAGCTTCCCTATTTGTGGGAAATTGCTAGCATTGTGTAGTGTGCACGGATGCCGGGGAACGGGAGGCCGCGATCCTCCCACACAAATGCAGGGTGGTGGCTCCGAAAGTCAGAATGCCTCACTGTCCCTTTAAAAACAAATCCCAGCCGAGAAAGCTGGGAACCAGATGTCACCATCCAAATTAGGGTGTTCGGGGAGATCCCACAAGGTTGTGAAGGGTTTACTTCTGAGGGAGGGAAGGCGCTGGAGATTTTGTGTTTCCAAAGGGTTTGGAAGGATGGGCATTTTTCACCCGGAAAGTTCATTGGGGCCTACATGACTTCTTCTTCCAATAAAACGCAAATGTGTGGGAGCGTCCCTGGTGTGGGAACCAAAGCCAGTTTCTGATTTGAACGTACACACTTGTTTGTGAGGTTGGGATGGGGCCTGTGCTGGTCGGAGTGGAGAATTAGAACGACATAGACAGCCACCCACAACGCCTCCCTTCTCATGATGGATGCCCTTACAGCGTCATCCTCACAGCCCGCCAGGTAGCTCCGTGGGTGGCCCGTGCTGCGTCGCTCCTTCGCACGGGGAAAGAAACTTAGATAAGGTGGCTCTTTAACTTGATGAGATCACACTTTCAAGCTCATGCTGCTCTGAGCTTAGGAATCTAAGTTCCTAAATCCACAAAAGTGTTTGAGTGGCTCCCGTACTTCCCATCCTGAATCTCCTGGGTGTCTCTCCTAACATAGCTGAAGGTGTGACTTACCTATGTGTACATATGCACAATTCTATAGAAAAGATTGGAATCTTTTAGCATTGGCGAACTCCTCCCTAAAAGCAATGGTCTTACTTCATTTCAGATAAGGGGACTCTCTCTCTCTCTCTCTAAACCTTTCTCTCTCTCACTCTCAGCACCAGTGTCACATTCTTTAACAAATTTGTGTTCAAGCAGCAAAATGATGGCATAGAACAGCGTTGACATGCTTTGCTTAAAAAGAAAGGAAACGCACTGTAATTATAATCAGTTCTGTACCCCAGGCCATGGAAGGGGAAGGATGATGAAATAACAAGGGTGAGGAAAAGGTCAGCCGCGAGGGAGCATGGGAAGCGAAAGATCAAATGGCATGAAAAGGGTGGAAAAATTGGGACCATGTGGGTCAAGAATATGCCACAGGTGGTCTGGAGCATGTGACTGGAGATCAAAGGCCACCCTACCCACCGGGGCACAGAGACAGCTGCCGGCGCGGGGACACCCGCCCCGCCCCCAGCTACTAAAAGGGCTTCCTGCCTCCAGGTGTGCTGGCCGCTGCAGTGCTCCGAGTCCAGGACATTCCAGCAATCGTGGCCAGCATCCTGGACAAGCCCTTCAGTTCACAGACCTGCACCCGAGGCTCAGAGGGAGGCAGGTACGCATCCACCTGTGCCTGCACAGGGCTACTCGGTGACAGCCCCTGCACTTGGCCCTGGGGCCCCTACTCCACGTCCAAGTCCTGTGCCTCTCCTTGGACTTTTTTGCTTCTGAAACCTAACCCCTAAATCCTTGTGACTCAAAGCAAGGTCCGAGGTCCGTGAAAGAGCCACATCAACACACCTGGGAGCCTATGAGAACCGCAGACCCTCAGCCCCGCCCACCAGCTGAACCAGAAGCCGACTTTCAAACAAGACAGCGGTGGTTTCTGAAAGCTGAGAAGCCCGGCCTTGATGCCTTCCCACCTCTCAGTGGTGACGGTGACCGTGACCATGACCCGACCTGCAACTTCCTCTCCCACAGTCAGCGTCTGCTTCCCCTCCTCTTAAGCTCTCAAGTCATATTTTAACCCCAGACTCACTCAGTGGAACAACCTCCCTGCAGTGCCTGTAAGTGGTATCTTATTCTTTTTTTTTAATATATTTTTTATTGAACTCAGAGAGGAAGGGAGAGGGAGGAGAGAGAGATAGAAACATCAGTGATAAGAGAGAATCATTGATTGGCTTCTTCCTGCAACACCACACACCAGGGACTGAGCCAACCTGGGCATGTGCCCTGACCGGGAATCAAACTGTGACCTCCTGGTTCATAGGTCAACACTCAACCACTGAGCCATACTGACTTGTTGTTGTTGTTATTATTATTTATTGTTAATAACTATGTCAATAAACCCCTTTTCTTTTCAGTGATGGGCAACCTTTTGAGCTTGGTGTGTCAAACTTCACCAAAAAACTGAGCATAACTCGGGTAGTGTGTCACTTTGAGGAAAAAACATTATTTCGCAAATGTTTCATCCTTGGCATGCGGCCGCTGGGCCGCGTGTCATCAGAAATGGCTACGCGTGTCAGTGCTGACATGCGTGTCATAGGTTCGCCATTACTGCTTTAGATAGTGCTTTACCGATTTCAAAGTCCCTCTGTTTTTATTAGAAGTAAACTGTGGCTATGGGCAGGGGCTCTTCCACTTGCTGTGTGACCTTGGGGAAAGCTTTACCTTCTCTGGGCCTTGATTTCACTGTATGGACAGTACACCCACTGAGTGCCAAGGTCCATTCCAGCATTGTCATTCCGATTCTAGAAAGAAATCCTTCTTCCTCCTTCGCTTGGCCATGAAAGTCCAGGAACCTGAATACTTTAGAAGGTTCGTTAGCCTGTTCAGCTACTTAAACGGAAGGAAAGATATATCCTGTTAATAATTTTAGAACACAGAGCTACATGCACATCCATGTAAATTCAACAAGTAAACTGTATGTGCTGCTGAGTAAGTGAGATTTAAACAACTCACGGGAATATTGCTGTCATTATTTAACTGGTAAGTTTGGGAGGTAAAGCAAGAGGGTGAAACAATAGCTCTTTTGAGTGAAGGAGTGAGTCAGTCCACCAGGAAGGTGAGAGGGAAGTCAAAGATAAGGCCCTTCATCAGGAATAGGCAGGGCGTGATGGGATGAGAGCTAGAGGGGGCGCGGGTGTGAGGAGGAGGGAGGCCAGAATGGCTTTTCAGGAGAGAAATCTCCGGAGAAGGCTAATCCGCAGAATGGGCCACTCTTGGGGCCTGGAAGTGGGAGGCATTTTCTTCTTAGGAGGATAGCGTCGTGGGAAAGGCAGCTCAGGAACAAAAGGAAACAAAGGACTCTGAGGAGGAAGGAGAGGGACCCGGGAAGAGGCAGGGGCGGCTGAGCAGGTGCAGGGAGGGGAGCCCGGCCACGCTGAGCAGCAGACAGGAGCTAGAGGAGGAGTCAGAGGGTCAGAGAAGCAATAGGTGGTGGTCCACTGAGGCTTTCTAGGAAGAGCTTCTCTTTTATTTTATTTTATTTTATTATTTTATTCATTCATTTATTTATTTTTATTTTATTTTATTTTATTTTATTTATTTTATTTTTATTTTATTTTATTTTATTTTACAGACCAGGAAGCAATGCCCCTGTCAGTTACGTGCTCGCATCCTCTGCGAACATGGCGCTGTGTTGAGATGGCGCTTTGGGGTATTTATGAAATTCTGCCGCAGTCGTCACCCTCTGACACTTCGTTACAATGGAACCGACTCATGGTCTGCTTTCTGAGTGAATTTCTCCTCCCTTTTAGCATTGAGTGCTGTAGAGGGGGGATTGATGGCCAGTGTTGGGGGCTATACCTCCCTTCCCTTCTGTGCCCCGGAACACGGTCTGAGTTGTGGGAGACAGAGCAGTGCTACTTTGTGTTTCTCGTAGATAAGATCTGAGGCTCAGACCGTTGCCTACGGACACCAGTCGAGGGTATCAGCTGTGTCCCCAGAGTGGACATGGGCAGTGAGGCCCAGCTGTGGCCAGTGCAGAGCCTGGAAGGCACATGTGAGAGAGGGCAGGGTAGGCGTAGGGCTGCCCGCGGGGAGCATGGCGGGGTCCTCAGTGAGGCTCTTCTTGCCACCATGGAGAGTGAGGAAAAAACTCCTCACATTTGTCATGGACCCAAATGTACTTCTGAGGCTCCTAGAGGAAAAGGTGTGGCTTACATAGGTGATAGAAGTGAGGACTGTTTGTTTGGAAACTGTAGATTAACACCTTCCAGAAAACAGAACTCCAAGTGGGTAAATGCCACCAAAATTTGGTGAGTGCCCTGGCCGGGTTGCTCAGTGGATGGAGCATCGGCTTGCGGACTGAGGGGTCCCAGGTTCGATTCCGGTCAAGGGCACGTGCCCGGGTTGCGGGCTCGATTCCCAATAGGGGACGTGCAGGAAGCAGCCGATCAGTGATTCTCTCTCATTGATGTTTCTGTCTCTCCCTCTCCCTTCCTCTCTGAAATCAATAAAAATATATTTTTAAAAATATGGAGAGTGCACTTTAAAAATCTCTTTTCCTTTAAGGATGGAGACTTGCTCCTGACACCCAATGGAAATCAATAGGATGGAACCTCCAGGGGCCTCACTAAATAAAAGTCACACCTGGGCTGTGCTGATCAGCACGTCCAATAGAAAACAGTGCCAGCTCCACGTGTGATTGTAAATTTCCCAGCAGCGACAATTTAAAAGTGGAAAGGAACAGGTGAAATTAACTTTATAATATATTTTAATCTGGTATATCCAAAATATTATTTCAATAGGTATTCAGTATTAAAAAATACTAAAAAGATCTTTTACCTTCTTTATGTTGGTACTGTCTTGTCCTGAGTATTTCACCCTCCGGCACATGTTAATCCCAACCAGCCACCTTCCGGTGCCCAGTAGCCACACAGGACTGGTGGCTGCCAGGCTGGGCAGCACAGACTTAGAAGACAAGAAATTAAACCTAAATAGTTACTGGAGTCTCTCAGTTATTGAAACCGTTTATCTTGTTTTGGGTTATTTGAAAGAAAAGCTGGAGCAAATGGTTTTTAACTTCATCTTTTTTTGTTTGTTTTGAAGGAGAACTTCGTAACATTCATTCACCCCCTCGCTCACTGAGGGTGCTCACTGAGCACAAGGCACTGTGATAATGGGGAATTACGTCTTAACAGGTTCTTTTTTTGGGTTTCTGTCAGTGTAATTGCGAGGGTATAAACAGTGGAGTCATCTGAAATACCTAACCAGACTCTTTAGTGCTGTTAATTATTAGGGTCAAACTCCATGCCATTTGATGAGGCCACCAGTCCTCGGCTTGAGCGGGCTGAGAACCACCTGAAGGAGCTGTTAGCCGGGCTGCTGGGCCCACCTCCAGAGTCTCTGAGTCAGTAGGTCAGGGGTGGGGCCCCATCACCTGAATTTCTGACAGTTCCCAGGAGTTGTTAATGACGCGGGCTAGAGGCCACACTTTTAGAATCACAGTTTCCCCTTTAGGTCCTTCACCTTTTATGTATTCCACACGTCTGGAGGCAGAGTTGAGCATCTCTGGAGGGTTGAACAACCACAAGATTTCATGCATCTCAAAGGGGTTAGTTGGGGAATGGGTGGATCGCCTTCCTGTGGTCTGTTTTCTGAGATGCAGAGGCAGTGGCCCAAGTGGGAAATTCCTTGAGAAACTTAAGAACAATGCCTGGACGAGTGACCTAGTGTGGAGTCATCTGGGGGAGCGTACCATGTTTTCACCTCGGGGACCAGCATCACAGATCATGGCCGAGCAAACGCCCCTGTGCAAACCGCTGAGTGCGAAGGAATGAGGAGCTGCCATTGAGCACCTGCCACAGGTTCCAGGGCTCACACTTGAACTGGGGGAGAGGGTTCAGTATCCCATGGTTATCAAAGCCCTGGGGTGCCGTGTCCCTCAAAGAATGTGTAAGACACCCCTTCCACCTCCTGTCGGGGACAGCTGATCCCTAAAGCCAGGTGTAGCCGTTGTCATTCCCAGTGTGGAACTGCCGTGTGCGTGTGTGCTCAGTCAGTGTGGAACCGCCATGTGTGCTCAGACAATGGGGAACCGCCGTGTGTGCTCAGACAATGGGGAACCGCCGTGTGTGCTCAGACAATGGGGAACCGCCGTGTGTGCTCAGTCAGTGTGGAACTGCCATGTGCATGTGTGCTCAGTCAGTGTGGAACTGCCGTGTGCGTGTGTGCTCAGTGGGGAACCGCCGTGTGTGCTCAGACAATGGGGAACCGCCGTGTGTGCTCAGTGTGGAACGGCCGTGTGTGCTCAGTCAGTGTGGAACGGCCGTGTGTGCTCAGACAATGGGGAACCGCCGTGTGTGCTCAGACAATGGGGAACCGCCGTGTGTGCTCAGACAATGAGGAACCGCCATGTGTGCTCAGACAATGGGGAACCGCCGTGTGTGCTCAGTCAGTGTGGAACTGCCGTGTGCATGTGTGCTCAGTGTGGAACCGCCATGTGTGCTCAGACAATGGGGAACGGCCGTGTGTGCTCAGTGTGGAACGGCCGTGTGTGCTCAGTCAGTGTGGAATGGCCGTGTGTGCTCAGACAGTGTGGAACCGCCATGTGTGCTCAGACAATGAGGAACCGCCATGTGTGCTCAGTCAGTGTGGAACGGCCGTGTGTGCTCAGTCAGTGTGGAACGGCTGTTGTGCTCAGTCAGTGTGGAATGGCCGAGTGTGCTCAGTCAGTGTGGAATGGCCGTGTGTGCTCAGACAGTGTGGAACCGCCATGTGTGCTCAGTCAGTGTGGAATGGCCGAGTGTGCTCAGACAATGAGGAACCGCCATGTGTGCTCAGACAGTGTGGAATGGCCGTGTGTGCTCAGTGTGTGGAACCGCCGTGTGTGTGTGTTTTGTCAAGGGTTGCTCCAAAGCCACGACCCTCATAGGGGCCCCGTCGGTTGGATTTTGGAAGCACCAGAGAAGAGGCGGCTCTGCCTCCTGGTGAGCCCTGATGCTTTGTCTTTCGTTTGGTCATTTCCCCCGGTTCAGGTCTCCGTTACTGCGCTTGGAATGTCGGCAGAGCATTGTCTAAAAGATGACACACATTCTCTCCAAGCCAGAGCCCTTTTGTCTGATTATTATTATAAATTCCACCTGCAGGGCTGCAGGTCTCCTTCACAGCTTGGAAGTCTAGGCTTTCCACGCCAGCGACTGAAACATGGGTGCTGGGGGGGGCTGCCCCTTTGCTCCCGCCGTGACGCTGCCCTCCACGGTGCAGAGAGAATTCCTAAGAGTAGCACAAGAATGCGGTGGCTGTCGTCTGCCTTCCTCAGTCTCCCCTGGGGCAGGGGTGAGTTAGGGGCCTGGCCACTTGCACTCCATGTAAACCCCGTGGAGTTAGGGTAAGGGCTCAGAACCCCGGAAGATCCAGGAAAGGGGTTGGGTGGGGGAGGGCCCAGCACCAGCCCAGGAAGAATGAGGAAGAAAATTGGTTCATTTGAAAGAAAGCTCACTCCTTCCCAAACCCGAGAAGATAACATCTTAGCAGCCTTGGCGGCAGGCGTGCAGGTGAGGAATGAGCCACAGAGAAGTTCTGCCTCTGGGTCCTGGCCCTCCGGGCCTGACAGGCGCCGGTGTGTGGCTGAGGCCCCGAAGCTGGACTTCTTCCCAGAGAGAAGGAGCTGAGCCGCCGGTCCTGGGGGGGACCGCAGGCACCTGGCGCAGGCCTTGCTTCTGCTCCCATCAGTCGTGCCACCGCGGCTCACACCCTCCTCTGCGCGAGTCACACACGTGCTTCCCTGACGACTCCGTGGAAGGATCCCGTCTCCACCGGCACAGGTGCTGCCACCAGAGGAGCAATGGAGGATGGTCTTTTCTCCCCACATCCCCTGCATTTCTTCAGGACAGACCGTGACAGACGAGGGGACGTGCCAGCTGTCCTGCTCCCTGTGCCCTAAACGACTCCACAAGGATCCTTGAGATCCTTGATGCCCCTTCCGCTGCCACCGCTCCCGTTTTAGAAAAAAGAGACATTTTCTCTCAGATGCGGATGACCGGGTTTTGCTGTCACATATGGCAATCCTGCGAATACGAACAAAAAGGTCAAGTTCTTAGGAAATAGCAGAGAGGACAGCGTGGCGCACGGGCCGCCTGGGTCGTTGCGGCTGGTGTTGACCGGGGGCCGACTCCCGAGTCCTGGAGGCGGACAGACTTCGGTTGGTGACTACAAGGAGATTCTGCACGCTTCTCTCCACAAGTGCAGAACGTTCCGTACATTTGTGTGGCCATTGTTTATCCTGGGGTGACATCTCCCGAGACATTTAATGAAAAATACCCCTGGCTGGCGGTTTACTAGTAGTTAGTACTTTAAGCGCGCACCCTCGGAAGTACTGGGGAGAATCAGAAGAAACCTGGCTGGAGGCAGGCACGCTCCAGTGAAACCACGGAGGGCTTTTTCTTAAGTATAAGGGACATTTATTCCCTCTCAGCTCTGGAGGCTGCAAGTGCAAGATCAAGGTGTCAGACAGGTCCGGCTTCCCTGCGGCCTCTCTCCTTGGCTTGCAGATGGCCAAGAAGGCTTTTTTTTTTTTTTTTTTTTTTTAAACAGAGGAACATCGATGAGGATAGGTGACTGCAGTGCAGGGTGTGTGGTCTTTGCATTATTGACCACCTGGGCCAGAGGATTCTCTGGGTGGGGAGAATCCTGTGTTTAAAGCGTGTTCAGTAGCAAATCCCTCCCCACCACCCCCTAGATGTCACTAGCACCCCCATCTCTGAGCTGTGACAATAAAATTATCTC
This sequence comes from Ia io, assembly GCA_025583905.1. Classification (NCBI taxonomy): domain Eukaryota; kingdom Metazoa; phylum Chordata; class Mammalia; order Chiroptera; family Vespertilionidae; genus Ia; species Ia io. The sequence goes on along the minus strand of JAJQQW010000005.1, from coordinate 5,108,558 downwards.
CTGACAGTGCCCAGTGTGCCTGGGGGGGCAGCATCACTGTGGTCGAGAACCCGTGCTACATTGTAAACTGAGTTTGTGAGAGGGAGCCTGGGCCTAGGAGAGAATCAAGAGAGATAAGTCACAGGGAGTTGTCTGGAGAAAATAGATCTTACCATCAGGATTTCAAAAGATGTGAGGATGGGGATCAGAATTGCCTAAGTGGGTGGCATTTGGGGGCCGGGTGGGGAGACCACGAATAGGAGAAGAGAGGTGTTGTTTCAGAAACTGGTGACTGAAAGGGAAATGCAGGCACCCACGTTAGATTTCTTTGGCTGGCAGGGGGTGGACGAGAGTGAGGGGTAATGATTGATGAACTGGCCCGTGTTGGACAGGTAATAGCTGCTCAGTCCATAGTTCAGCAGGACTGAAGGCAGAACCAGGAGAGGGTGAGCATGGCTAATCCTTACTTAGCACACGCCATGTGCCCCGCAGTGTTCCATGTGTCCCAGATGTTAATGTCATCCTCCTGGCAATTCTAGGAGAAACTGAGGCACAGAAAGAACAAGTCACTTACAACAAAAAGCCTCTCTGTGAGTAAATGGCAGGGCCATCGTCACCACCGTAGCGATCATCTGGTTGCCAAGACTGTGTTCTTACCCCTGCGCTGGGATAGGGGGTCGAGAAGGCCGTGCGGGGTGATGGAACTCTCGCCACAGGCCGCCGAGTGGGTCTAAAATCCACGTGGTCGGGAAAAGAAAGGCTGAAATGAAGATGAAGAGTCCAAGCAGACAGCTCAGTGCTGCCAGCCCCAAGGATTGGAGCAGGGAGGGCGATCCTGAGGCCGGCCTTCGGCAGGAGGTGGCCGTGCGGCCTGGGCTTGGGGAAGGAGAGGTCACCATCTCCCGAGGGACAGACTAGGAGAGAAAAGAAGGCTATGCACCAGGTTTTTGACTTCCTAAACCAGCACGACCCAATAGAAATACATCGTGAGCTACACATGCAAGCCACACACGTCATTTTAAACATTCCAGAAGCCACATTTTATTTTATTTTATTGATTTTTTACAGAGAGGAAGGGAGAGGGATAGAGAGTTAGAAACATTGATGAGAGAGAAACATCAATCAGCTGCCTCCTGCACACTCCCTACTGGGGATGTGCCCGCAACCAAGGTACATGCCCTTGACCGGAATCGAACCTGGGACCCTTCAGTCTGTAGGCTGATGCTCTGTCCACTGAGCCAAACTGGTTAGGGCTAGAAGACATATTTTCGTAGTAAAAGGAAACAGGTGAAATCCATTGTAAAGATATATTTTATTTTGTTACCCAGTTTTTCACTATGTTATCGTTTGAACATGTCATCAATATTTTGAGAGTTTGAAGATATTTTACATTCTCCTTTTCGTACTACATCTTTAAAATATGGTGTGTATTTTACACCAGCAACACATCCCAATCGAGACTAGACACATTTTTAGTGTCAGAGAACGACCAGTGGTGGGGGCCCCGTATTGGACGGCGGAGCTCTACGCTCCCAGCTACTGTTCCGGAGAGCGGCTGGTGATTCCTCTGAGCTGGTGGCTCCCGTGCCACCTGCCTCCCGTTCGCTGCCTGGTGTGCGAGAATGCGGCTTGCGGTTCCTTTCCCACCTGGGCCCATGCGGGTTACCAGAGGGAGCTGCCTCAGAGCCATCCATCACGCAGGGAGCCCCCGACGGGCCATTCAGTGACCATCGTGGCCTGTCCAGAGCCCGACATCCAGCCTTCACCAACTCCGAAGGAAAGCAAAACCAATAACTTCGGTCTGAAATGGAATTCAAGTGTGTGGGAAAGAGGAATTTCTAATATGGGGAAGGCAGCAGCCCATCGATAGAGAAAGATTGGATTCAGGCTAAAGCAATGAAAGACAAAGAATTGTGTTTGGGATTTTATTTCTTCTGTCTGAGCAATTCATTTCAGATCCTCAGGATTCCATTTTTCCACTTGGCTGCACGGGGTGGTTCTGGGGAGTCGTTACTAAAGTAAAAATTATTGCTATGGCACTTTGCAACATCACCCAGTGAACTTGGGGAGTGTGAAGCCATGTGACGGAGTTCACATAATATGGGACGGAGATTTCTCCTCTGATGGAGGCTCCTGCTCTATCCCGGCCGAGCCAGAGGGAGGAGCTTGCTCAGGAGGAAACATCTGGCAGTGGGGAGGGCCACAGCGCCCGGGCACCAGGGCTGGGTGCCCCTCCGACTCGGAGAGAAATGGAAGCGAGCCCTCCCCATTCTAATCCCGCTTCAGCGTTATTACCTCCAAACACAAACGGGGGGTGTGGCCTCCCGCGGAGCGCTCCGAGACTGAGGCCGTTCGCAGCTGCTCCTCCCTGATGACGAATGGTGGTTGGTTTTCTTCCATCGTATTTTAATAACTGCTTGCACATGTGGCAGTTATGGGCACAGAGAGTCTGATGGCGATTCCACAGCACATGGCACAGGTGACTCACCGGACGCAGTGGCCGTCAGAGGCAATGCCATCTCTGTGGCAAGCGATTCCACCCAGCACCTGGCCGCCTGGCAGCCTCTTGAACCAGGTGTGCCAAGACCGCATTTGGCTACCTTCTGATGCTCTCTTTTTTTCTTAATATATTTTTATTGATTTCAGAGAGGGAGATAGAAACACCAATGATGAGAGAGAATCATTGATCAGCTGCACACCCCCTACTGGGGATTAAGCCTGTAACCCGGGCATGTGCCCTGACTAGGAATCGAACCGTGACCTCCTGGTTCATAGATAGATGCTCAGCCACTGAGCCACGCCATGGGGCTGATGCTCTCTTCTCCCAGGCAGCCCAGCTTCCCTGCATGTGCCCTGGGGACCCCACTCCTGAATCAGCCACTCGCTTCTTCCTGTTGGTATGATTGGCCATCGGAGCCGTTCTGGGCCTGCGTAGGTGGGAGGAACCTGCCACCACTGTCTCTGATGGAGAGGGGGAGCCGCTCTCCTGTCGCAGAGGGCACCTTCGTGGAGGAAAAGTGCTGTTCATATTTCATGGACACTCCATTTCTCAGTTAAAGTGGTAGTCCACTCATTGATTTCACTGTTCTGTGTTTCCTCATTTCAAGCTCCAGGTTGTCTTGGATATTATTTTGCAGTGCACCAGTTACAGATGTTTTGCACAGAAAAATGTCTGGGAGAAAAGATGTTGAAGACCTAGAATTTGTAGAAGGAGCATTAGGAGCTGTCTTTCCAATTGTATCACATTTTAGAGCTGAATGTGGGAACCAAAATAACAAGATGATGGAAGAAATCCAGTGTAGATGCAAAAAAGATGGGGGTGGGGTTAGACAGGGTCTCCAGCCAGCAGGGCTGACCAGCTGGCACTGTCCAGGACTGAGGCTGGTGAGGACCCCTGGTCAGGCAGAGATGCTGTGGTCCAGACCCTCCGGGAAGGGCGTGCGTGACAGGTCAGGGGATTGTTCACTACCCACGCCCTCTCCCCTTCGTAAAAGAGCAGCCGAGGGCTGTAAAGGCCGAACATCTAGGTCAGCCAGGCTGTGGGGTGCAGTGCAGTGCTGGGACTGTTCTAGAAGCCTGAAGAGTGAACCATGCGGTACCATGGGGGCTAAGGGGTTCAGGCATCCGTCATCTGCATGGAGCCACCCCGGGATCCATTAGGTCAACTCCAAGGGCGTGCGTGCTTCACGCTGAGAATACCGAAGGGTGGGGGGCTCACAGGTGAAACTGGGCTGGAAACAAGGAATTCCTCGGTCACATTTCTTCTAAGAAATTGACGGAAGAATTGAGACACTTCTACCCTGCTGACCAGATGCCTCAGAGAAACCAGCATCCCATTCTTGACAAATAAAACTGTTCTGTGGTCCTCTCAGCTGACATGTAATGGGAGTGGGGCGGGAGCTTCATTGGATAATCAGACAAATGCATAAAGATTCAGATTGTCATTCACTCTTCATGCCAACCAAGCGTGGGACCAAATAAATCACTATTTGTCAGAAGGGAAGGAAAAATCAGAGGTACCTATGTCTGAATGGCTGGAGGGAGAACGGTAGGCATTTAGGAATTGCCTTTTATATTATGCATGCCTGTGTTTACAATATGTACAAATCGGTAACCATTACCTGCTAACCTCTAGAAGTGGAAACTCCATTTGTTTCTCATCCAATCCAGGCCCACAGATATTTAGTGAGTTGTTGGCCGTCGCTGTGAGCGTGGGAAAGAATACAAAGGAAAGGGAAATTGTTTTGTTTTTGTCAAAGTCTAGACTGTGCTGTTATCGATCACAAGTGCTTCTAGTAAATAATTCACCTGAATCCTGTCCTCGCTTACACTTTGTTTCACGGCACCTGCAGGCCTTTGTGAAAGTCCCGATGCACAGTAAGGGCAGACAGCCACTCCTGCAATCTGGGTCAGGGTTAGGGGAAGCTCATTCTTGGTCTTTTTCCGACCTGGCACCAGGCACCTCACAGGGTGGGGCCTTTGCGGGCTGCTGTGGGTGAGCTCCTGTCAGTAAAGGAACACATCCTCATGCTGCATCCGAAGTCGGGGTGCTTGAATCATTTCATTTTAGTCACTGCGAGTGGGACGGTGTTGCATTAGGGTGTTGATCTAATGGTGGGCTGGATCGAGGTCAGCAAGCACTCACTGAGGGCTTACCTCCAGTGTACCTTCAATCCATCTGCAAAATACAAGAAAGGTGTTCATGGACAACGAAGGCAAGTCATTCAGTTAATTCATACTTAGTCACATGCCTTTGAAGAGCACAAAGCAAAGTGTAGTCTAAAAGTTGGGAACACGAGCCCTGTACGGAGTCCTACACCCCAAAGCAGTTGGGAACCTCATCAGTCATCTCTCCAGCCCCCATTATATAGATCTGAGGAACCCAGAGAAGTTACGTCACGTGGCGGTGGCACAGCGTGGCCGATGTAACGGGGTCTCCTACGCCCAGGAAAATGTTTTCCCCTGTCTTTCTCCTGGCGCAATATCTGGACAGTGCTTCGCAGAGGAAAGATGCAGTGCCCAGCATGAAGGCACTTCTTCTAGAGATGAAGGTTAGGCTGAGGTCATCTGGGCTGTGACCTGAGTTTGTGGCGTGGCCTCGTCCAGCCCTGTGTGGCTGCCAGAGGCCCAAGAGGAGAATTAAACTTCCAAGAGTGACCAGAGGCCCGAGATGAGTCACACAACCTCCCTCCTAAAGAGCTTCAGGGATTAAAAAGAGTCCGGAGAACATGTTGCTCACAGCCAGTCTTCAGGAGAGGTAGAGAGACATATTTTTAAATCGTTGATGAAACCTATGAATTTATAATTAGCTTTTGAAGCAGCAGAGGTATTTCCATTGACGTCTAACTTTATGAACTGTAGGGAGCCCAAACTATCCCAACCCCTTTTGCAAATGTGTGCCTTTTTCCAAATTCTTTTAAAAGTAATCTTGTTGTTGTTCATTGCAAAATAATATAGGTTGTAGACATCTTGAAAAGCATAAGAAAAAATTTGTTAATTCTTTATTTTTAATGAATTTATTTATTAATCCTACCAATCAGAGATCTCCATGGTTAATATTTTGATGTATCCTTCCAGTATTTTTTCTCTGCATAACACATTTTCACAAAAATATGGATTCACATTGCACATTATTTTGAAAACAGATTTTAATATACCATGAACCATTCTACTCCACCGTTAATAGGTGTATGACCATATATCGTAAGTTATTTAACCACTTCCTTCTTGTTGACATTTACTATAAGTTGTTCTCCATCCTATATAATAAAAGGCCAGTGGCCATAAGCATCACGATTGGAATGACCACTTGACCAGTCGCCATGAGGTGCATTGACCGCCTCTCGGTCCCTCCCCTGCGGCCCACAGGCTCCAATCGCAGCAAGGGGTTTAGCCCCTGCCGCCATGGTGGCGGCCTCAGCCCTCACAGCCCCAGCTTCGTCCAGAAGGATGGAAGGATGTCCAGTCTAATTAGCATATTGCGCTTTTATTATTATAGATATATGTATATGTACACACACACACACATATATGCATATATAAACTTTTGGAACTTGCATATAGATAGGTAGGTAGATAGATACTGATTGGTTGATACTAGTCACTGAAGATTCTTATTCATTTAAACCAATCTGGGTTCACTAAAGAGATAAGAATATGTGATCATAACAGATGAGCATGTTTTTCCTTTAAAACAGAGTGTATTTATAGATACTATGTACTAGTTCTGTACTGGCATCCTTAATTTTCTTTTCTTGTTAAAGATAAAATCACATCTCATTACTGTACAGAATGAGATGTAAGCCAGTTCTTGCACACAGGTCTTGGCTGATGCCCTTGTACTAATGCCACTCAGATTTCAATAAAAAACTATCAGATTTTCCTGGCAATAATAATGAAACACAGCCCTGCCCTGGCATGATTTCTAGTGCCCAGTTCTTACCTTTGTTTCATCTACTTGTTTTACAATATTGCAAACACTGACCTCCCAAATTGATCTCTATCATCATATAATATGTACTGGTTTCTGATAACGCCGAAGCTGTGCCCGTGGAGTAGAAACACACAAATTTTTCTAGCTTTGGCCTCCGTAGAAGAATCGATTTTCATTTACACAGCACAGCAGTTTTGTGTGTGTGCTCAGAGGACTCTAACAAAATTGGAGGCAAATGAAAACTTTGCAAGGACATAGTCACCTTTATTTCTTCCACACTGAGGGAAAGGCGTGGGCACCCGTGTGGAAAATATAATCTGGCAAAATATAAGAGGGTCATTAATTTTCATTTAGCTATAAGCATATTTTGGGTTAACTCGGTTAAAATTAAAAAGGTCATAACTGCTAAGCACTTTCTTTTTCTTGTCTTTAGTTGCATTAATTAGTGAATATATATAACAGACACCCCCTCACCCCCCAAAAAAGAGCTCGTGGTAGCTGTGACCATCTTAGCATCTGTCCAGCCCAGAGACCAGGTTGGGTTCTGGCCTTCAGCTCACTTTATGTCAAAGGTTTAATCTTTCGAAAATGTCCTTTGGAACTTCAAGGTCACTAGTTTGTCTCAAGGTGTGCTATCGAACACTCCCTCCTTCAAGTCACTGCTGCGCAGAACTAGGCGCCCTTAGTGGTCCTTCTAGTGCAGTGGTCGGCAAACTCATTAGTCAACAGAGCCAAATATCAACAGGACAACGATTGAAATTTCTTTTGAGAGCCAAATTTTTTAAACATAAACTTTTTCTAACGCCACTTCTTCAAAATAGACTCGCCCAGGCTGTGGTATTTTGTAGAAGAGCCACACTCAAGGGGCCAAAGAGCCGCATGTGGCTCGCGAGCTGCAGTTTGCCTACCATGGTTCTAGTGGATGCATTTGTCATCCCTGCTTCTTAAAACATCTCCTTGACAAATCGCTGTTTAAACCTCTTCTGATCAAATTAACACAAATATTATTGGTTGGGTTCTGGTTCTTTTTAAACCTGTATCTGCTTTCTAGTTTTTCTACCCATGTTTGCAAGAGCTAAACAGACACAGTAGATCTCACAGTGACATAAGGCTGGGAGGCACCAGGTCATAATTAATTCAGGCCCCAGTGGTTCCCAGTGGGCACCGGTAGAGATCTGACCTTCACTTTGATGTGTTCAAAGCCAGTTGTTTCACTCTGGTGCTCAGGGAAGTACCAAATTCTTGGTTGAGATCCTTTCTCTTCCAGTGTAGATGCTTTGAGAGCTCAGGGCCTGTCCAGATGTCTGCTGCATTTAGCACCATCCCTTAGGGCAGCCACGGGGGTGCCAGGCTGGTGGGGCACATGCCAAGAGGGTGTCCTGCTGGGCAAGGCCACCGAGAGCCCTTGGGATGGCGCCACAGCAGTTTAATCATTCTAAGCAGAAGGGTTGTCCTCAGGAGGTAAAGTAGGAAGTCTGCTCCTCACTTCTCCACTTCCGTGCCCGCCAGACTGCCGTCTCCCCCTCAGGTTCACCTCTCCTCCTCTCCTCCTCTAGCCTGCTAGTGGAACTTAAATTTTCCCTGAATAGTAACCACTCAGAATGTTCCCCTTGCCAGTGGGGTTGGTATTTTCCAAATATCAAAGCCTTGGTCTAAAGGGCTAGGGGCAGGTTTCGGGGCTCTGAGAGAGGGGAGGGAGATAGAAACATCAATGATGAGAGCAAAGCAGTGATCGGCTGCCTCCTGCACACCCCACACTGGGGATCAAGCTGCAATGCAGGCATGTGCCCTGTGACCAAGAATCGAACCATGACCTCCTGGTTCCTAGGTCCACACTCAACCACTGAGCCACGCCAGCCGAGCTCTGAGAGCCTCTTAAAGAAGATTGGGGTGAAGGGGAGGGGCCTGAAATTATCCCATGTGGGTTGTGGGTTCTGTCAGTGAGAGGGCGGCCCTGCTGGGGTGGCTGCGGGGTCGCTCTGCAGATACCACCAGCTGTTCTGAATCACTGGGTCTCCACGGGAAAACGCTTGGGTGGCTGGGAGTGATGTGTGAAGCGGCTTCCTATGAGCGAGACACGTGAGTGTGTTTGGGTCCATAACCAAGAGGAATGGGCAAGTAAGAGGCGTGGATGACGTGTGGGGGGGGAGCACCCCCAGGCCCTCAGACTTCCACATGCACGAGCCCCAGGAGTTTTGGCAAATGTAGATTCTGCGGCGCTATTTCAGGGGCGTCCAGACCTGCTTCTCTGCCGAGCGCCGGTGTGTGGATGCTGCCTGGACCGCGCTGGGAGTGACAGGCCCTGCAGCCGTGGTCCTCAGCATTGGCCGCGGGGTCCCATCTCTGGGGAGCCTTTCCACCCCCTGAGACCAGACTGTCCTCAGCGATGAAGTCAGCCTCTGAGGGCCGGCCGGATGTGGGCAGTTTTGGAAGCTCTCCACTCACTCTGCCCAGGGCTCAGGGTGTGGGGGGCCGAGTGGACGGTGGGACTCCGTCCTGCCTTTTTGGAAATTTACCGGATGCATGTGGCAGGGTCGCTGTCTGCATGACCTTTGACGGTGTGTGGACTAAAGTGCACAGCTGCCTCTCTGCAGCCCCAGGCCTGCTCTGCCTTGTTCTCCCCGTCAGTCCCTGCCGAAGCCCGCACGGATATTCTCGCTGTTCGCCGTCACCTGTGGCCTGTTCCGCCCGCACAGCTAGCTGCCCCAGTTCTCCCAGGCACCCTGCTAGGGCTGTGAGGGTCTACACGGGATAAGCCTGGGTGTTTTCCCTTCCCGTGGAGCAGGGCTCTCCATCCTGCAACATCGGAACCACCCCCAGAGTCTCTGATTTAATGGGTCTGGGAAGGGTCGGTGCATCAGGGGAGTTTAGAAAGCTCCCTGTGATTCTAACATGAACTCAGGGACCAGAACCAGGCTGTAAGATAACATGGCGCTCAAAACTTAGATGTATTTCTATTTTCCTCAACATTTAAAAAATGATTCTAAACAATAAGTTCAGACAATAAACAAAACATAGACATTATTTTTAAAATATGCACTTAATGGTTACATATATACACGTATACATATTTATTTATTTATTCCCCACAGCCAATACCTGGTGTTTTTGAGGAGGCCAGTGGGCAAAATGAAGAGATATTTGAGCTCAGTTTGGAGTACACCAGAGAAAGTGTTCCTGACGTACTATCGTTAGGGGCAAAAATAGAATATTGGGGACTAGCTATGGTTATGAAAATATTAATCATGCTGTTAACTCTGATTGCCTTGTGCTGGTTAAAGAAAGGACATTCTAACCTGGCTGGGTATTGTATGCCGCCCCCCCGCCCCCCCATGCGGTCCATTCTCATTCAAGAACTGCCTATTATCATGGAAAGATTAACAACCTAGTTGCCCAAACAATGGCGTCCCACCCCAGCCTGCATTGCCCACTTCCCCAAGTAATCTTTGCCCTACCCTAGCTAAGCAGCTGGCTTATGGGGGGCTGCAGAGAAAATTTTTGTGGGTGACCCGCTGCTCTCCCATACTGCCAGCATATGATTCAACCCTGTCTCTGCTGAAATGGCTCAAGTACTGACAGGTAGCCCGGACCTCTTGGTTGTCCAGTTTCACCATCACCCACAGTCTTAATTAGGGCAATGCTAGCTGCTGTAACAGGTGAAACCACACCTTTTGATATTGAACACTAGGCAACAATGGAACAACGTAGCCCCGTGAAGAGTTCTCGGAGTGGTCTTCCTGGGTGTGGTCCGTCCTTCAGGGCCCAGGTTTGTGGCTCCATGGTGTCTGGAGAGCGGGAACCCGAGGAGAGAGAAGAGAGTGAGCAGGACTCTGGGCAGGTTCCCACCCTCTGAGCAGTGCCCGCGTGTTGGCACCCCATTGGCCAGAGCTCAGTCACGTGGCCACTCCCACCTGCCTGGACTAGTACCGTATTTTTGGGCGTATAAGACGACTTTTTAACCCAGGAAAATCTTCTATATGCCCAGTCGTCTTATACGCCGGAAAATACAGTAAACACAGTCCCAAGCCCTGGCAAGGAGCTGGAAAGCTAGGGGACAGCCAGCCCTCTGGCCCTCAGCGCATTTGTGTGACCAGTGTCAGGAGACTCCCAGAAAGGCACAGGTACCCAGAGGCTGGGAGTGCAGACCCCAGGCCCCCGAGGTGTGAGGGCCTGCAGAGGATGTGCTCTGTTAAGGGTGTGTGCTCTTTTTCTTCTTTTCTCCACAGATATCGCAAACGGCAGCAGTTCAGGGGGGTACCGCTCGCCTCCCAGAACCAAAGAAGTCATCATCAATGGCCAGACTGTGAAACTTAAATATTGTTTCACCTGCAAGATTTTCCGGCCCCCTCGTGCCTCTCATTGCAGCCTTTGTGATAACTGCGTAGGTGAGTAGAAGCAAAAACCGCCTCTGTTCCCGGCCCAGATGCTTGTGCCAGAATGCCTGTGGCTGACGGAGTGGCTGATTGCCTTTGCTAAAAGCGTGTGTGCGTCCCTGTAATCCTGTGAAACCGAACGCTCAGTAATCGTTCATGTTGCCATGTCTTTGCCTCCTGCCGCTGATCCTGTTCACCGAGCCGAGCGTTACCAAACCCTGTATTTTTCTCCTTCACACACTGCCACACCCCCTGTCCCAGTGCTGTGCCCGAGGCCTTCTCCCTGGGCACACATGCCAGGGGGTTCCTTGTTCCCTGGAGCTGCCAGATCAGCAGGCACTTGACATAAGACCACTTCACCCCAAGGCCCCCCGTTGCCCCGTGAGCGGCTGCGGGAATTGCCGGCTGCGCTTTGTTGGTGATCCCACGTCCCCCGGAGGCAGCGGGTGTGGGGAGTTGGAGGCATTTGAAGTGAAGGAGAGAAAGAGGGACAGAGGCCGGGAGACTTCCGGGCCTACAGTTAGGATTGTCACTTTTCCCGGAGACCACCGAGACCGCCCGTCTGCCTACTGGCGTTCCCAGGACGGACTAGGGGACGGACTGAGGGGGCTCAGTGGAGTCCAGCAGTCCTCGGTTGCAGGACTTGGCCCTGCTGTTAGGCCACGGCGGCCCAGCACAGGGTTTCTACAGTTCACCGGGCTCTCAGCCCCTTGTCAAGCACTTCCTGTGCCTTCAGACTGAGAGCTGCTGCCCACACGCACAGAGCACATCCTTTCCTGGCCCGAGCCTCTAAGTGATGAGGCTGGCAAGGAGATGGCAGCAGACCCAAGGCACAGGAAGGGCAGTGAGAAACGGACAAAGGCTTTGCACACCAGGGAAGGCCCTCGTTTCTCAGCCCCATACCTGACCCTAAGAGATGTATCCAAGGACATTCCTGAGCAACGAGGCCCCGAAACCCCGCTACCTCATGCAGAAAGGATCCAACGCATCGCAACAAACCTCAGTAACACATGATCGATTGCCAACATTCTTTTTGAATCTATCAGAATAGGTAGTCTTAATTCTCCTTGGGGAAAGTAGAATGGTATCATGTACTTCCTGCTGTGCAGAGCCGTCCTTTTATTTATCTGAAATGTACTTTATTCTAACTTGACTCCTCTACGGTTGGTTAGAAAGGCCAAGATTCCCCTCTCAGGCCTTGTCTCGGTTGTATTGGCCTCCATAAACCACCTGTAGCCTTGCTCCCAGCGGGACGGCGTGGGATTATTTTTTTTATTTTTTATATATATTTTATTGATTTTTTACAGAGATGAAGGGAGAGAGATAGAGAGTTAGAAACATCGATGAGAGAGAAACATCGACCAGCTGCCTCCTGCACACCCCCTACTGGGGATGTGCCCGCAACCAAGGTACATCCCCTTGACCGGAATCGAACCTGGGACCCTTCAGTCCGTAGGCCAACGCTCTATCCACTGAGCCAAACCGGTTTCGGCTCGGCATGGGATTATTCTGTTCAGTCTTCCCCGGTGGGAAGTAGCCTGTGGTTAGGAGCCTGGAACCTGGCACCACATGGCCTGGATGCAGATACAAACTTTGTGACAAACTACTTCAGCTCTCTGTTCCTTGGTGTCCTCATCTCTAAATGGGGTCCATAGCAGTCCCTTCCCCATGGGATGGCTGAGGGAATAAATGTGGAACACATGTAAAGCACTTGGAATAGTGCCTGGTGTGTCGCGAACGCTCTGGAATTGTTAGCATTGTCGCGTGATTAATGCTGCTACTTTTGGTTGGCTTTCCCTGGACAGTTGCTTCATCTCCTACAGCCATCTGCGGTGGGAGGACCAAAACCCCTGGTCCTCCACGTGAGGGCACATCAGGGTGTCTCCTGGGACGCAGCCTGGCGATAGCCTTTGTTTGGTTTCTCATACCCTCCTGGCAACTCCAGCTCATGCCCATTTTGAGGACATTTTTAAGCCCATACATCACAGTGGCTAAAGTATCTTCAGGGGAACAGTCTGTAGGGATTTTCAGGACCCTACTGGGGGCTGTAATTCTGCTGTTACCTATATTATGTGATGGAATGTATGTACATTACACTTTTTCACATAAAACCTTCTGATTTGCATACTTCCCCTGGAGACTAAGGACTTTGTCCAGTTGCTGCTGCGGTTCCTGGGCACCTCCTCTTCATCGTTTGTGGGATGTTTACTAGACACCTGACTGTTTCTGCTCATTCCTTTGTACCAGTTGGTCTCAATCCTCTCCGTTTCCTATTTCTAGGCTTGATTCCTAATCATGACACAACTTTCTTCCCCGTCTCACAGTGTTTTAAAAATCCCTTTGGATAATTATAAAACACTTTCTAAAAGGTCATATAGTTCTCTCATTTGTTCCTTCCATCGCCCATAGGTTTACGTGTTCCTTAAAGAACCCTGATGAATTAGATGTGAAATCCCCTTACAAAAGGAGGTGTCAGCCCCTGTGGACGGTGCCCTTCTCCTCTGGTATAACTGCTGCAGACAGTATCCTCTCTCGTAGAAACCACCAGCTGAGAACATCAGAGTCCCTAGTCTGGAATAGCCAGGAGCCCTCCTGCAACCCACCCGCTGCATCCCAGTCACACGGCAGTCAGCTCTCCACAGCCCAGCATGCTGGGCGCCTATAACTGGGAGAACAGTGAAGGGAAAGGAGAGGAAGGGGAAGGTTTGGGGGTGGCTTCAAGAGGAGGAACATTTGTCCAACCAGCGTGGCTCAGTGGTTGAGCGTCGACCTGTGAACCAGGAGGTCACGGTTCGATTCCCAGTCGGGGCACATGCCTGGGTTGCGGACTCAATCCCCAGCTGATCAGTGATTCTCTCTCATCACTGATGTTTCTCTCTCTCTCTCCCTCTCCCTTCCTCTCTGAAGTCAATAAAAATAAATATATTTAATAAATAAATAAAAAGAGGAGGAACACTGGACCAAAAGCCCATTGCCAACAGCTGCCTCTAAGCATCACGTGATGGTCCTGGGGCTGAAGCTTGGCAAACCCCCGCTGGGGGGCCCGCACCGTGGGGGAAGGTGAAATAAGTAGCATCTAGCTGACTGTCACATACAGCTGCTCATAGCACTCCTGGAAAAACACACAGTGCTTCTGACCCATACAGCTCTGGTTTCCTGTTCACTGAGCTACGTTCCGGCCCCTGCGGGTACCCGTTAGCAGACCAGCGAGGTGGGCCTCCTGCCTTCGGGGAAGAGCGTGGAAGGCAGGTGTCTCCGGCTGGGAGGTGTAATGGCAGAGTCGGCCACTGTTTTATTTTTAGATGGAAAGTTGTTATTTGAGGAATCCTACTCTTTGCAGCCAGGGAGAAACACACAGGGATGTGCTGAGAGCTGGGGCTGCCCCTGGCTTCCCTCCCCTTCGTAACGACTGGGGTTGGGTTGATCCTTCTAGGCTCACAAATAAAGGTAGCTTTGCACTGGGAGCGGAGAGAGGGAAATGCCGTTTCCCAGAAGGTTCCGGAGAGTGTTGTACTTCACTAAGTCCGTTTGACATGAAAGCAGGGTGGCGAGGGGTCTGTGCCTCAGTCGAGGACGGAGGAAAAGCTTTCCTGGCGAGTGAATTCTGGTGCAAGTACAGAACCTGTTGGCAGAGCCCAGTGACGGGGACATGCCTCTGAGACAGACGCAGGCCTGAGTCCTGGCGCTGTTGTTGAGTAACCTGGCACCCGGGCAGGTGATGTGACCACCCCTGCAGACGGGATTACCTCGTGCTGCCTCCGAGGTGCCCTTAAGGGTTAGGGGAGACAGTGCCCAGCAAGCACCCAGGACAGCCCGGCACCCACACCGGGCTCAGGACTGCTTGTCATGAATGCTGCTGCCACGAGTAACAGGACAGATGCTGCCGCAGGCTCCCAAAGGCTGCAGGCGCGAGGCTTGTCCCCACGGTGGCCGCGTCCCGTTTCTGCAGCCTGGCGCGATCAGGTGATGTGTCGCACTGAAGTGGATCTCCTCTCTCTCCCTGACTTTGGCACCTGTTTCCATCTCGTTCTCTCATTCTTTCTCTCTCTGTGTTGTCATCACATTGCTCTGCACACTCGAAACGGAGTGTTTGGGTTGCTGTCCATCCAGCACAGCCAGCAGCTGGGCGGTGGAGCCAGCTCTGCCCTCGCAGCCCCTAGGCTCCCTCAGTGGTTAAAGCAGAGTCACCGGGGCTTGGGAAGCACACGTGCACCGTGAGGTCCTCGCAGACGGACAGCGCGCGTCCTGAAATCCCACAGGAGTCCCCACCCCTGCCCTGACCAGGGGGGCTCTGGGCCAGGGCCAGCTAACTTTGGCCAGGCAGAGGAGCTTGGCCTGGAACTGAGAGGTGGCCTCCGGGCTCAGCAGCCGCCTGGCCCCAGACCCGCCCTGCCTGGGAGGGGCCCTCGGCACTGCAGGCCACATGTGGGGGAGCTGGGAGGACAGAGAGCTGGTGCCGAAGCCTGAGGCTGTGGCAGCCCCTGGGGAGCTCAGCAGTGCAGACTCTTGGAGAGGGGCATGCTGGTCCCATTTTCTTCCGTCCCCCTCTCGTTTCTGGTGTGGGTGGCACGAAGAACCTGCAGGTGCCCTCTGCAGGGCCTTGATGTCCTTGGCTCTTGTTTTTGGAAGGGCTTCACCATCATCTTTAAAATGCTTAAGTCCCCTCTCTCATTCCCGCCTTTGTTGCTGCGCTTTCTCTCCTGAACACCTCGCTCCGCGCTCTCCCACCGCCCCTCAGCACCCGCCCCGTCCAGCTGCTTCCTGTGGGATGTGGGCCGCTGAGCTGGGCCTGCAGACATCCTGTGTGTAAGCTCTGCCAGGCCCCCGCTGCCCAGGGGGCCCCTTCCTGCGTCCAGCTGTACCTGCACCAAGGTGTGTATCTGAGAGCTACCATGGCAGCTGCCTCCATTCTGCGTGTGGGGCAGCACCTGGGGTTTCCTTTCACCTGTTTGGGTGGTGAGAGGACCCTTCACTTCCCATCGGAAAGTCCGTCACTCGAAGGGAATGCAGTGACCTGGCACGTTATCCTACCAGAAGCTGAAACCGACAGGGCTGTGCTGTGCACCCTGGTCTCCTGGATCCTGGTTTTCCACTCACGTTTAATGCGCACCTGTGTGTCAGGCACTGTGCTCACAGCTGGTGCATCAAAATAAAAGGCAGTCCCCACGATCATTATTAATAGGAGAACTGAAGGGAGAAAGCATTACATGTACCAGGTTACAGGGTCAAAGAGAGTACTTAGAGTAAAGGCTACAGTGAACAATGTAGTCATCAAAATACATGTACCAGACAACACGGCGTCGAGATATAGAAAGTACAGTTTGTTAGGAAATGCAAGGGTAATTTGGTATAAACATAATGCTAGTGAGAAACGGTAGCGTAACTCCAGTTTTGGGGTTCAGATAAGCACACTTCAAGGAATAAAACGGTATCATTCATAAGCAGATGCTGAACTTTGTTTCTGCAAAGTATACTTGCCTTTTTAAACTGTTTGTAGAACGTTTACAAAAAGTAATCATGAGGCCACACAAAAATTTCTAACTTTCTAAAAAGCAAGTGTTGCACAGGCTGTGTAGCTGATGACACAACAATAAAACTAGAAATCAACCACAAAGATATAATACACAAACCTAACCGATTGTAATAGTTTTTAAAACTTTATATCATAACTCCTGGGTGACAGAAACTTCAAAATTGCAAGTACGGAATAGTCAGGGAATGACAATAAGAACCATGCAAAAGAAATCTCTATGCCAGTCAGAATTCTAAATTTTAAACACAAAACAATTAACCTAAGCAGAAAAGCAATTGTTTGGAAAATTTCAGGTAGCTCATAAAAATGAAGGAAAAGGCTGGAGAATCGAGCTCGGAAGCCAGGGAAGGCTGGGTGGCTGCCCCAAGCTGGACACTTTGGCGACAGGACAGCACAGGACGTGCCAGGCCACAATCAAGGTGTTTGTCCCCACCACTGGACTCTCACTCTGCTGTGCTGACGTCTGCTTAGAACTGTGACTCTGGGAGGCCCATGGGTGCTGGCTTCGGAGAGCTGGCCAGAGCATCTGGGCCTGTTTTGTTCTACAACCAGGCAGTGCCCCACTTTCAGCGTCCGTAGGGGGGTGGGAGAGTGGGGCCTTGCCTGGCACCTATTTTGGGGTTCTCCCCAAACAGGAAGTTTGCTTGGATGGCGGATGGCCCGTGAAATAAAATGTTTTTAAAAGTCAAGTACAAAAAAAACACGAACTTAGAAGCAAATAAACAAACATAGCATCCATCTCAAGAAGATAGAAAAAGAATAGCAAAATAAACCAGGAAAAAAAACAAAAACCAGGAAGAAAACAGTCACCTAGAAAACAGAAAAAAAGAAGCAAACACAGAACTAATTCTGTAGAAAACAAACAACAAAAAGGTAAAGTTCTAGTGAAACTGAAAGAGAGAAAAGAACAAAGTGAAAATAGATTCAAATGAGATAAATGTAGTTGTTTTTTACTTACTGGAAAATACACTATTTTGTAGACCAATTGATGTGAAAATCTCAATGAAACATTGTTTTATGGGAAATTAACCAGAGAACGACAGGAAAACTTAATTAGATGACTAACAGTAAAAAGCTGAGTTAATTGAAGAATTCGCCAGAGACATGGCTCCCTGTGTTCTGAGGAGTGTTTCGAGCTGAGAGCAGCTGGACAGCCTTTCAGCTCATTTCAGCAAGAGAGCAAACCCCAAAACCGGACAGAAATAAGCTGCAAAAAAGGAAAAAAGATTCTCATTTATGAATGCACGTTAGAGCCAGCGTGATGGCATAGCCAGTTTCATTTAGAAAGGATTCGTCAATCTGACAAAGAAAGGTGTATTCCAGGAATGCGATGATTTTTTAATGTTACTGAACCTATTAATTTATCAATAGGTCAGAGGCTGGAAGTGTGTGATTGTGATCATGGATACTGCAGCCTGGCACCTGTTTCTAACTCTAAAACTCGCAGCACCAAGGCTGGAGGCGTGGCTGGCAGAATCTGGGCTGCATGACTCTGGTCCTGGGGCATTGCTCCCGGGGTTCTGTCACCTCGCCTGGCAAAGAGACTCTGCAGGCACCATTCAGGTTACTAATGAACTGACCTTAAACTAGGGAGAGGATCCTGGGCCCACTGTGATCACAAGTGCCCTGTAGAGCAAAGATGGAGAGAGTGCAAGCAGGAGAAGGAGTAGCTCACGGTGCTGGCTTGAAGATGGGGGGGGGGGGGGGGGGGTGGTAATGGGAAGGGGGAGAGGAAGAGAATCCCAACCGCACCAGCTTGGAAGGACCTGAGACCTGTACCCCGTCCTTGTGATCTTAGCCTGGAGAGACCCTGAACTGGGCTCCTGACCACTAACATTTCTAAGCAGTAGATTGGTGGTGTTTAAATTACTTCATTCATGGTAATTTGCCCTTTAGCAATAGAAAACTAATGAAGAAAATTCCTTTAACATGATTTTTTCAAAGCTAACTTTTTTAAAGAAATAGTAAAATAATGAATTATTTACATGAAAGTTAGGAACAAATTAGAATGTCCACTATCACTGCTAATATGTAACATTTCTACTTTTCTAATTACATAGTAGGATGAGAAAACTGTGAACATATAACCATCTAAAATGAGCAGACAATATTATCACTCGAGAAAACCAACAATAACAGTACCAACAAACATGAGAGCTAGTTTTTTAAGTTTGGTAGATTTTTTAGACACCAAATAAATACATTAAAATAGGGTACTATGTATCAGGAACCATAGTAGAAATCAAGACAAGGTGTCTCCACAAACTTATTTATAAATTCAGTGCAATTTGAGGCAGGGGACCAGATAAAATAATAGTAACGTTCAACTCAAAGCCTAAGCTAGCCATAATAACCAACAGCATTTTGGATAAAGAGCAATGCGGTATTAGACATTATGAAGTCCAGTGTGTTCCTAACCCACAGGTCAGCTGGAGTGACCCGTGCATGGATGTGTGGGAGTGATTTCTGCGTGTCCACTTCCGTTCTCCAAGTCTCCAAAGTGATCATTAAATGCACGGTTCCTGTTAGAGAGGGCCTGGCAGCCTCTGGGGAAGGCTGTGGGGAAGGAATGCACAGCGGGGTGCGCTCGGGGCTCTGAGGAGGCGTCTTTGAGAGCCCAGAGTTCTCGGTGCCTGTCACTACGCCAGGTGTCACAGCATCGGTAGGAATTACTGGGTTGAAGAGCGAGAGGCCCAGCAGGTAGACAGACAGACAGGACAGCAGGACAGAGGCTCAGAGGCTAGCCGGGAAGAGCAGGGTGTTTGAGAGCGTGGAAAAGGCAAGTCACCTGAGATTGTCTGCTGCTCGTGGAGGCTGCCCCTGGGGTTTCTGCGCTGGCACGTGGGCGGGGCCTCTGCTCCTGGGCGCCCAGAGCCTCGAGTGAGCCGTCGGTTTTCCTTAGCGTCTCTTTGGCAGAAGCAGCAGAGCCCGTGAATGCTTTTGGATTCAAGCTACCTGTCGTTTCCTCCCTGTCCCATTCCGCATCCTCTCTGGAAGGTTCCTGCGGGCCTCGGCCTGGCCCGTCACCGTATCCCCACCTCTGACTTGAACTGAGCGCGTACAAGTCACGAGATCCGTCAGCGGAAGACAACGTGGGACGTTTTTCTTGTCACCGATCATCCATGTGGGGCCCGGGGGTTCATGAGACTTGCACAGTGACAGAGAAGACAAGGAATGTCACCATCACTGAGGCATCTCGCACTTTGCAAGACTTAGAGCCAGGCTCACTCCTGGCTGTGCAGGAGGCTGCCGTTTTCCTAAGAGGCTTCAGTCATCCACACGACGAGCTCCGAGCCAGGTTTACCCGCCTCTAAGCACACAGATAAGGACCTGGGCATGGATGTTGGCACTGACTTCCTCCTGGTTTCCTTAGGAGCCGCTCAGCTGTTTTTCAGAAAGAGATGTGTTTCTATTCCAGCTCATGGTCAGTGACTCAGTGTGACGAGCTCCGGGGACAGGCGACGCCGTCCAGGTCACCTTTCTGACTCACTCGGCTGAGAGGTGACATTCTTTCCTGGAAGCCCTTCCCTTCCTCTTGTGTCAAATTAAAGCCGATCCCGGTTGTCAGGGCGCTGTTTTCTCCGTCTCTTCCTGCCAGCTCTCATTTCCTGCCTCTCACAACAGCTCCCTCTCCATCCCTGGCTGCCCTAGACCCTCTCTCGGCCCTGCTCTGTCCCCCTCCAATCTCCACGCTGCGGCTGGAGCCACGCTTTTGCTCCAGCCAGATACCACCCCCTCCAGCCCCCCCCGCCCGGCAGGCTCCTTCTCAACCAAGAGTTACTTCCATGCACATTAAAATTGCAAGAGAGCCGAGAGATGCTTCGGAGGCAATAACCGAAATATGATGAAATCCCACCAAGTCTTTAATCGCTCAGAACAACCTCCTTCATGACATGTTTGTTATGGTCTAAGTACACGTAAGTAGGTACGGATTCCTTAGATGGAACACCCGCGTCCAGGAGTCTGCATGTTAGCAAAACGCCAGGCGATTCTTAGCAAGTGTGAGAGCCTGGAAGGGACTCTGCCCGCCCGGGTTCCGCCATCAGGCCCAGGCCCTCGGGATGCGCTGGGATGGCCCCTGTCACAGAGCAGCGGCTTCTGTGTTCATCCCACGAGAAGTGCTCGCCTCACTGCTGCCTGCGATTGTCAGACTGCAGCTCTGCTTCAAAAAGACTCTCCTTCCATACCCAGAGAAGCCACGGGCAATTACGTCACAAAAGTCTCTCTGCGTCTCTTCTGTCACCTGTTTGCCCTGCTCTGTCTCCCCTGACTGTGGCTCCTGGCCGGTGTCTGGGGAGTGCGTGTGCTCATCTCCGAGTCTCACCCCCTTTCGCATCCCGAAGTCTGTCTTTCTCTCAGGTTCATGTCTCCAGGTCAGACCCAGAACATCTGAGGAAACAGAAGTACAGGCTGGGGCAAAAGTAGGTTTACAGTTGTGCCTACTCAAAACAGAGTTTATTCTTAAATTATTATATATTAATTATTGTATTAGTTTCCATACAAACAACTTAGATTTCACTGAAAGTTTTAGAACAGCATGAATTATTTAGTGTCTAAGAATGTGGTCCTCTAACACTTAAGTCAGTTAAAGATTTTTTTTCATATATTCTTACTGATTTCAGAGAGGAAAGGAGAGGGAGAGAGAGATAGAAACATCAATGATGAGAGAGAATCATTGATCTGCTGCCTCCTGCAGGCCCCCACTAGGGATCCAGCCTGCAACCCGGGCATGTGACCTGACCAGGAATTGAACCGTGACCTCCTGGTTCATAGGTCAACGCTCAACCACTAAGCCACGCTGGCTGAGCTAAAATGTCCTAGGTTTGAAGAAACATCCTTTTCCACTTCATACCTTTAAAAACATTTAACTTAATTAAAATCTAATTACCATTCAAAGTAGGAGTCTCACATTTCAGTTGCATGTTTACATCTGTAGTCTCACACACCCGCAGTCACTCGTGGAGAGCGGAGCTGGATATGACTTCTTCTCCTGACCACGTGGAGGCCCAGGCTCCCCGAGCCCACGCTGATGGGTAGTCCAGGTGTCCAGCCTGTGCCAGACCTGAGGTCTGACCTCATCTCTCCTTGCACCCCACTCTCCAGGGCCTCGATGAGAGCCCAACTTCGGGGACGTTTCTAATTCTGAACATTTTTGAACATTGTACTCACACCCAACATTTGCGAACACTTTTCCCTTAATATTTCAGTGGATTTTCCTGTCCCATCCAATTTTAATACTTCTCCGTTTCTCCTTGTTTTTAAGGGCTCTTTTTTATATTCCATCTCCCCCAGAAATGAAACCTTCATTTAACCACTAACTGCCACGCGTACAAAATGGGAACCATCCCCACACGCCACGATGTTTTGAATGTGCGTCTATAGTCGCTTATGGGTAAAGGATTAATTGGGAAAGGTGTTGTCACACAGCTCAGTGCCTGCGGGTCCTGGGGGCACCTCCTCTCCTCCCTGGGAGCGCCCTCTTGTGGGAAGTGTGGACTGTCGTCAAGGATAAAGGCAATAATGACGTCACGGGCGCTCAGTGGATGGTAGTTTTCATCATCGTCAATAATATCCTTTTCGTTATTACTTAGCATTTGGGACTAACAAAATAGGATGTATCGCCTTTTCCTAGACCAGTGATGGGCAACCTTTTGAGCTTGGTGTGTCAAACTTCACCAAAAAACCGAGCATAACTCGGGTAGTGTGTCACTTTGAGGAAAAAACTAACTCCAAGACTCTAGTCGCAAATGTTTCATCCTCAGGAGCAGCAAATGTTTCATCCTCAGCATGCGGCCGCGTGTCATCAGAAATGGCTACGCGTGTCAGTGCTGACACGCGTGTCATAGGTTCGCCATCACTGTCCTAGACTATGGTTTTACTGGCCATTTTAAAGGAACCTTCTTCCCCACTTAGAAGCTGAGTGCAGGTGACTTTTTGGAACTGCTGCCCCCACTTGAACTCCCCCGCAGCCTCCGGGTCTCCCCGAGGCGTCCTGTGCGCTGTGGTTACTGACCCACCTCTGCCTCCGCTGGCAGCAGGAGGCCCGTCTCCCCGGAGCTGATGCACACGGACAGCCGGACAGCCGTCGGCGCGGCCCTGTCAGCTCAGCCTTCGCCGAACAGGTTCAGATTCCACAGGCCCTGCCTCTCCCTGCGGTCGGCTGCCCGAATCTCACCTTTGCTGTCCCTTTCCCGTGTCTCCCCCTGGCAGCAGGAGCCGGGGTCAGGAATACTAAGGGCAGCCGCAGGTGTCTGTCCCCTCACTTAGAGCATATTGGGGAGCAGCCAAGCACTTGCATCGGGGCCAGGGCTGCTGGGGTGACGAGAAGTGATTTCTCACTTCACAGCCTCACCTGGGGAAGGAGAGGAAAACCAACCAACTATCCCAGGGCAGTGAGATGCTAACAGGTGTGATCAGCACACACACACACACCCCCTGCACTGACTCGGGTCTCTGTGATTAGAGAACCTTCTAGGTGTAGCGCCCCGCCCCCCCTTCCCTGCCCCAGGCTCTGTTCCTGGGCGGCCTCTTGGGGAAGAGCTCCCAGGAATCCTGCCGAGATGCTGTGCACAGAGGCCCCGCCCTCTGGCAGGAGCGTCTTCAGAACCCAGGATGTAGCAATGACTCCAAAGTGCTTTTTCAAAGACCACCCATCGCACACACCCCGCCTGCCCCCCAGGACAGCACTCCCCGTCAGTGTTTCCACAGAAATACACACACCAGCCTCTAATAACAGTTGTCTGAAGCGTCTCACATGTCGTGGTTGCACACAGCTCACGCTGCCTGCTGTCGGCCCCTCCTCCTCCAGATGTTGTCCCTTCCAGCCAGCGGCTGCTTCAGCCAGGTCCCCAGGAGCCACGCCTGCGTCAGCTCGGGCCCAGATTCTATGCTCTCTTCCCTGGAAACCGAAGAACACTAACATAAGCCTCCCCTTCAAACCGACCCCAGGCAGCTCCTGGGCTTCCCCCACTCCCTGGAGCCAAGGCCAGTGCATTCAGAGCAGAACCGAACTGTACGGGACTGGGCGAGCCACCCCCACACCTTCACCCCGTCCCAGTTTATCCTTGACCCCTAAAGGGAGAATGTTGTGTGCGGTGGGAGATCAGCCTGATTCCCATGCTGAGTTGGGTTTCCCTCTGTTAGAGTTCATGCCTTGGACTGAGGAGTATTTGGAGGCTGAAAATAAGTGTCCTCCCTGGAGAAGATAGGGGACGCCTGGAGGCGCGGGGCACGTGTGGCTGTTTTCCTTCGTGGTAGGCCTCGCCCTTTATCCTGCCGGGCGGGCACTGGCGCATGCTCACTGCCGGCACTGGGCGTTTAGTGGTCAAGTCCGGAGGCCCGTGGAGCCGGGTCCCCTCCCACCCTTGCTGCGCGTCAGCTCTGTGACGTCGGGCAATGCGCGTGCTCGCCTGCTGTCCTGTTGGTGGTAAGAAGGTTTATTCACTTATGTGACAGATTTTATCAGTGGCTCAGAGTAGGGTTGGCAGAGAAAAGCAAGTAAATAACTAAGATAATGTTAGATAACAGTGAGAGTTGCTGATGGGACTTGCTCGTGGATGGGATGTGAGGGTGAGGGAAAGAACGGAGTCAAGAATGGTGCCTGGGCCCCGGCCACATGGCTCAGTTGGTCGAAGCATCATCCCATATACCATGTAGTGCCCTGGCCGGTTTGGCTCCCGGCCTGCACTGAAGGGTCCCAGGGCTCACCTTGGTTGCGGGTTGGTCGGAGCTGATCATCATCTCATTGATCTAACTCTCTATCCCTCTCCCTTCCTCTCTGTGAAAAATCAATAAAAATATATTTTTAAAAGTAGCGGGTTCGATCCCTGGTCAGGGTGTGTATGGGAGGCAACCGATCAATGTCTGTCTCTCTCTCACTCTCTCTCCAAAAATCAATAAAACCCTGGCCAGTTTGGCTCAGTGGATAGAGCATCAGCCTACAGACTCAAGGGTCCCAGGTTCGATTCTGGTCAAAGGCATGTACCTTGGTTGTGGGCACATAACCAGTGGGGAGTGTGCAGGAGGCAGCTGATGGATGTTTCTCTCTCATCGATGTTTCTAACTCTCTATCCCTCTCCCTTCCTCTCTGTAAAAAAATCAATAAAAATATATTTTAAAAATATTTTAAAAATCAATAAAAACATATCTTCAGGTGAGGATTAAAGAAAAAAAAGAATGGTGGGATTCTGGGTTGACAGAAGGAGGCGGGAAGTGGGAAGAGGACTAGTGTTTGGGGAGGGATAAGGGAAGTTCTCTCGGGTCAAGGCTGAGATGGCAGGTGGCTCAGCGTGAGGCTGTTGCTGACGGCGGCATGTGGCAACGTGGGCGCCATCCGGTAGAGTTGGTGTTGGAACTTGGGGTAAAGAGATTGCCCGTGAGAGCAAGTGTCCGTGGAGGGGGCAGTGGCAGCCTAGCACTGCATGGGGCCCACACTGTTAGCTATGCCCCTGCCCCCACGCCCTGCTGTCCTCTGCAGCTGTGAGCCCAGGGAAGAGGCTCGGCCTCCACACACTTGGATTTGGAGGTCGGCCTCACAGCTGGAATGGAGCCTCCGTCCCCGTGTCTCTGGCCCAGCCTCCACACCGCACCCATTTCCTGCGCTCCTGTGTAGAGAGGGAGAGGTCCCCTAAGTCGACAGCCTCAGTCTTGGGGAAATCTGGCTGATTCATGTGTTTTCTCTGTGCACTTCTTCGTGTGGACCTCGCCATGGCACAGCCTGTGTAGGTCACTGACGTGGGGAAATGACATAGTTTGACTCAGGGGTTCCCTTTTCCACTGCGCTCGGAGCCCGTCACTCACGTGGGCACGCCAGTCAGAATTGCTTTCCTTGGAGGGTCAGCATCTTAGAGCCACTGGCTTGTCACCAGGACCGTGAGCTCTGAGACTTCTCTCCAGATCCTCTGCGAGGACTGGCTGCTTCTTGGGACTCAGTGGTTGAGTGTCAGCCTATGAACCAGGAGGTCACGGGTTCAATTCCCATTCTGGGCAGCTGCCCGCATTGTGGGCCCAATCCCCTGTAGGGGGCATGCAGGAGACAGCCGATCCATGGTTCTCTCTCATCATTGAAGTTTCTATCTCTCCCCTACTCCCTTCCTCTCTGAAATCAATACAGATATATTTTTTTAAATAATATCAGTTCTTCTCCGACTATTGAAATAGCGGAGACATTTCTTAGGAAGCAGTCGTCATTGGGATGGGAAACCAGAGATTGTCCCTCTGTCCTGTCCCGGCCCCTGGGGACCTCTCTGTCTGGTCACCATGAGAACTTGTACCCAGAAAGGTGGGAACCCCACACCATCCTGCCCAGCTCTCAAGTCAGAGGTGTTGGTACCGTCTTAAGGAAAGACTGTTCTGTGAACCAGAGTCTTTATTTGCATTTGTTGTTTTTCCAAAAGGTGAACTCTTACTTTTCTAATTGTAATGAGAATAAATGTGTACTCTTGGTTTCCTTTGAACAGACAAGTCCTGTTGAAAGAATAATCATGTTCTTGAAATGGTCTTCATGTTAAGCCTTGCTCTGAGTGGTGCATGTGTAAATATGTAGTTATATTATCTTTGTTATGTTATCAGCATTTGGGGGGGGGTCTTTCATGTAAAAAGACACTTTATTAATTGATTCCCCTTTTTTTTCTTTTCTGCCTCTCTTTTCAGAACGGTTTGATCACCACTGTCCCTGGGTAGGCAACTGTGTGGGGAAAAGAAACTACAGATTTTTTTATGTTTATTTTATCTCTGTCTTTTCTGACAGTCTTTATATTTGCATTCGTTATCACCCACGTCATTCTTCGTAAGTATGCTGGTGGGATCAGATTACGTATGTAGCCATTTGCCTGACTTTGGTTTTCTGATTTAAGTTTGATTTACTATTTTGATCATTCCAGGCTTTCTCTTCCTTCTCTCCCCCTTCTCCCTGTCCCCTCCTCACTTCCAGCTGCCCCTCCCCACTTTGTTTCTGCCTTCCTCCCTCCCACCTCAGCCCCCTCCTTTCCACTCCCCATCCCCCATCTTTCCACGGTCACACCTGGGATAGGCTCCCCCACTTTTTCCTTGATACTTGCCCCTATTCCCACCTCAGTGACTGCACTTTCCTGTCTGCTGAGGAGTCCCCAGGAAGAATCACCCCCACATTTTCTCAAAGGATATTGTGCTGCACTAATGACCGAGCTGTTTAACTTTTTGACGTGATACCTACTTAAGCAGACCAGTCACCTCTCTAGAAAAAGGTGTGGGAATAAAGCCTGTGTTTTCTTGCACACAGATCTACATGTTAAAGGTACACATTGGATAAGATGTTCAGTTATCTGCTAGAACATTAGGAAGCTACGGCTGGCATTTAAAGGAAGCAGCCTGGTTAAAAATGCGATTTGGATGTAAAGAACTTTGAGATATATATCCGCCTAAGCAAACGGCATTTTTCATTCCCATTATGAAGGCCGTAACTCTGAGTTCCTTTTGCCTCTTGGCCTTTTACTTTCCTACAGTAGGCAGTGATGAGAAGGAAGTTAATTGGCTTTGAACTATAAATTTAAGCCTTTAAACTCCCATTACAGTGCCATTAGCAACATTAAAGATCAGCGGGGCCTCTTGTCCACATTCCGGAAGTACAGCCACGTTAGCAAGTACAGAGCCTCTTTCTGGAATGTTCCAGCAAGTATCTGAGTACATGCCTCACTTTCCTCCCAAGCAGCAGCTCTCAAACCTCAAAGGGGGTGCACTGAGGCTGCAGTCAGAAATGTTTCCTCCTCTTCTCTCCAGGGGGGCTGTATGGGCCTGCATGGGGCCTGGGGAAGTGGATGGTAAGGAAAGTTTCACATTAGTTATTTTTATTTTTATTTTAAAGTATATTTTTATTGATTACAGAGAGGAAGGGAGAGGGAGAAAGAGATGGAAACATCAAAGAGAGAATCATGGATCAGCTACCTCCTGCACACCCCACACTGGGGATTGAGCCCGCAATCTGGAATCGATCATGACCTCTTGTTTCATAGGTCAGTGCTCAACCTCTGAGCCATACCAGTCGGACTCACATTAGTTCTTTTTAGATATTGGTCAATTTTGGACATTAAATGGAGTACCCAAAATTTTAACAGCATTTTAAATCCTAGTTCCCATTTTTTCTTACTGAAATCCCTTCACCTGAAGGTGACACAGATTTGTCACATATGCCTGAGCACCATCACTTGGCGGGGCTGCAAGAACAGAGGTGACATTGGTTCAGACCTCCCCCACGCGGCCTGGGGGGGATGCCAGCGTGGCTCTGCAATTTTCAGTCCGATAATGGCAAAAGCAGCCGGGATCCTATCTGTGTTAATAGCCCAAAGAATCCGAGAGAAGACGCGATTGCGTACACACCTGTGGAGAAGTAATGTGCTGCTCCAGCACATTTTCTATGACACTACAAAACAGTGTTTAAACTTTACATATTTTGTTAATCCTCCTCCGAGAATTTTTTTCCATTGATTTTTAGATATAGTGGAAGGGAGGGGGAGAGGCAGAGAGAGAGAGAAACATCTATGTGAGAGAGACACATCAATTGGTTGCCCCCTCAGGGCCCTGGATAGAGCCTGCAACCGAGGTATGTGCCCCCTGACCAGAATCAAACCCAGGACCCTTCAGTCCATGGGCCAACGCTCCAACCACTAAGCTAAACATTACATTTTTCTGTCATTTTTAGTAGTTTCAAAATGCTTTCCTATACTGGTATATATGATCACATTGTATGCATGGCCTTGCCCTTACTAGGTGTACTGGTTAATAATGAGGATTTTTTTTAATAGGTGGAGTTACACATATGTTGGTATATATGCGATTTGATATGTATGCTATTTTGTTGTATTGACAGCAAGCTTCAAAATTTTATATGTCAAATTTTCTGAAGGTGTTAACATCATAGATATTTTTACACTTAAAAATGTTGAATTTTGTGCCAAAAAAAGAGCATTTGCAAGAAGTTTTAATTCATTACTTTATTTTGAAGAAAAAGTTATCATATACTTCGGGAAGCTTATGGTGAACATGCCCCACCTCAAGATCTTGTGAACACGGGTTTAAACACTTTAAAAATGATGATTTCGATGTGAAAGACAAAGAACGTCCAGGTCAACCGAAAAAGTTTGAAGACCAACAATTACAAGCATTATTGGATGAAGATGGGTGTCAAACTCAAAAACAACTTGCAGAAAGATTAAACGTTGCTCAGCAAACAATTTCCGATCGTTTACAAGTAATGGGAAAGATTTTAAAGGAAGGAAAATGGGTGCCACATCAATTGAACGAAAGACACATGGAAAACCGAAAAGTCATCAGTAAAATGTTGTTTCAACATCACGAAAGAAAGTCTTTTTTGCATCAAATTGTGACTGGCGAAAGTGGCTGCATTGTGGGAGTTACAGGCAGCACTGAGAATCCCAAATGTACAAAATCATGGGTTGATCCAGGTCAACCGTCAACATCGACTGCAAGGCCAAATCGCTTCGGAAAGAAGACAATGCTCTGCGTTTGGTGGGATCAGGAAGGTGTGGTGTATTATGAGCTTCTAAAACCAGGTGAAACCATTAATACTGATTGCTACCAACAACAAATAATCAATTTGAACCATGCTTTGATCGTGAAACGACCAGAATGTGCCAGAAGACACGGCAAAGTAATTTTGCTTCATGATGATGCACCATCACACACTCAAAACCAGTTAAAGACACGTTAAAAGATCTTGCCTGGGAAGTATTAACCCACCCGCAGTATTCACCAGACCTTGCTCCTTCAGATGACCACTTGTTCCGATCGATGGCACACGCACTTTCTGAGCAGTACTTAAAAACGTACAAAGAAGTGGAAAATTGGGTCTCTGAATGGTTTGCCTCAAAACAAGAAAAGTTCTATTGGGACGGTATCCACAAATTTCCTGAAAGATGGGGGAAAATGTATAGCTAGCGATGGACATTACTTTGAATAAAACACTTTTGATGTTTCTCTTGAAATTATCATGTTTTCTTTTATTAAAAAATCCGCCATTATTAACTGGTACCCCTAGTACATTCTGGATAATAAGGGCCCGTTTTTATTTGCTCAGCCACATATACAAATTCTGGGAACACACACACACACACACACACACACACACACACACACACACACACACGTGCGGAGGCCCCCACCTGACCACAGTGGGTTGTGATGTACATTTCACTGTCACCTCCTTTACACTTCACTCACCCAAGCTCAGAAAACAGGTTTGCTGTGGCTTTATGCTTGTACATTGTTAATCCAGTCTCCACACAAAACACATTTGGAACGGATCTGTCCACAAGTTACCCGAATGTATTATACAAACGCAAATAATGATTTTCCTCTCCTCTTGCTCTGCACCCCAACACCCCCTCCATACCCCCCATTTGGCTTGATCTTAGTCCCCATGACCGCCTAAGATTGCAGCTGGGGAGCTGTCACCCAAGTTCTCCCTGCCAGGTCGTGGGGGACAGGGCTGGGAGGGTACAGTGGGGTGAGGATCTGTTATTGCAGATCCCTGATAAGGCGAGGTCTGGAATTCTCACAGAAGAAGGAGAGTTTGGGAAAGCGATACAAGTCGGGTCCAGGAGGGACAGAGAAATCATTGCTTCGGGTCTTGTCTTGCCTCAAGGTTGTGTTTGCTCGAAGACCTGCCACATCCCCCTGCTGGTTTCGCCTGTGGACCTAGCAGGGATGGAAGAGGGAGCCCTAAGCTTTCCTTGTTAGCTCTCCCACGGGCTGGCATCCTAGTTCACAAGGCACATCCTCGTGCCTCTGCTGTGGCCAGTGGGCGCAGAGAGGAGGGGAGGACGCACAGAGGAGGGGAGGACACAGAGGAGGGGAGGACGCACAGAGGGAATGGGAACTCGAGGAAGAATGTGGAGCCGTCCACTCACAGCCTTCCCATCGCTGGACAGGTTTCCACACACATAGTGGGGCCTGGGACCCTGCCGGTAACTCCCACGCTGCAGCCACGCCAGCGCCGTGTGCCATGGGAATGCGCTAGGACCGTCCTGTTCCTATCAGCCCTCCCTGGTCATCTCATCGCTGCCCGGGCCACACCATGTCCCCAAACACAGGGCTCTGCGTAGCACATCAGGGACCCGCATCACCCCACAATGGGACATCCACAGTTCCTCCCATGGGCTTTGAGTCACAGAAACCACAATGTCAATCCATAAACTAAAGATCGCCTCTCGTCAGATGCATCTTCACTCAAGCCCTTAAAGAAATGTTTTCTGGCATAAAACGTTTTAAACCCACAAGGAGTCGCAGTAGACTTCAGCGTGATGCGTGTGTGTCCTCTGGGCAGAGAAAGATGTAATTTATAAGTAGCCTCGTGTCTAGGACCTCCAGGGTCAGAAGCTAACAAACCCTGGGAAAACAGACTTTCATGAAAGAAGAGGAAAAAATCACATGCAGTATTCTGTTTTCCTATTAAGATGAGGGAAACGAAGGAGGCATCAGAACTACAGTTTATGGGAGAGGATGCAGACATCCGTCTGCTTTGACTGAGAAACCATCCTGCAGCTGTTGCCTCTCGTTGTGAATCTGCCACTTTCCTGTTGAGTAACTTCAGTGGCGTCGCCATCCAGGACCCGTGCGCCGGGGGCCGCAGCACACACGCAGTATAGTTATTTCACTGATCCGGAGACACTGGTGGTTTTCGTGCCAATGAGAGAGCTCCGCATGAAGGCTGTTTTTCTGGAGGTGAATGTTTGAATACTAGATGTTGGCCTTAATACTAAATGTTGGTTTTGTCCCCACAGGTTCACAGCAAACGGGATTCCTCAATGCGATTAAGGACAGTCCCGCCAGATATCCTTTGTGGGTGTTGTGTTGTGTGCAAGGCTGAGGTGCCATGTGTCGGACTGCCCTCCTCAGTCACCTGCCTCTTCACCCTGTGCCCTGGCTTGTCTTCTTAGCAGTCGTATTCCTTTTTTTCCCGGGAAGCATCGGAGAACTCCCTAACGTTCCCTGGCGTGAGGAGTGGCGTCCGAATGCTCCAACTGCGAGGGGCGCACGTTGCCCAGTCTCGGTCGCCGTGCTCTCTAGCCAGAAAGCAATTGTGCGTTCTTGCCTGCGCCCAGGAACCCACATTGATGTGTTACAGCGGGTTGGTCTGGGGAGAAGCGGGGCTGCAAGCTACAGACTGGCTTTGTTCTGATCAGCGGGTGGCCCCTACAGAACCTGTATGGGTGTCCCTGTGTGGGCCCGTTCTTGGCTGGCAGCCCCAGGGGGGAACCCCGTGAGCTTCTGTCTGGTTTCTGTCTGGGGTCAGTTTGGCCTTCCTCTGGGCAGGACAGGTGACCCGTATGTACTTTCAGAAACGGAACACCTTTCCCAGCCTTGGAGGGACCAAAGATGGTCACGCTCACGTCATGTGGGTGCGTCCCATCCTCAGTATATGGGCATGTACCGTAGTATTTTGAACTTCTAGAAAGGCAGATGTTCGCCCATTAGGTTCTTGCGTGGGCTCCCACTCCCTTCGCTGTCCACTGAGGTTTTCCACTCATTGGTGTGGTGCCCGCCAGCCGGCCCCACTGACCGTTCCATCTGGGCCCAAGCTCTCTTTCGTCTTCAGGTAACCAGGTGGCCTGGGCTTGAACTCCCCGTTATTCCCAGGAGTCTTCATCTCGTGGTAGGAACTCTTAAGAAAAGAACTTGACTGAGAGGTACCCATCACCTGCCTACATCTCAGTCCGGCGGGAGGGGGGAGTGGGGTGCGGACTGACGTCAGTGACGGGGACTCCTCGCTGTGGGGGAGGCTGAGGGAGCTCAGCTGCTCCGCTCCCGGGGCCTTCGGGCTGCCCGCTGCTCCACGTGGTTGTCTGGGCACCTGCAGACACGCCCTCCCCGCTGAGTGGCACAGTGTGTCGCTGGGCTTGTTGCTGGGGGCAGGGGGGTGCCGTCCACTGCAGACCTCGCCACCCAGAGAGGATCTTATCACCTCACAATCCTGGGATGAGTCGTAAGGAAAGACCGGTAGCAAGTCCTGGATGGGCAACAGCTTTACTTCCTGCTCCATCATAGCTAATTAGGAGGTTCAGGTCATTTCTTTAAACCCTTTTGTGTCTCAGTTCTTTGCTTTAAGCCTCTAAATTTGTGGCTGTTTGTTACAGTAGTCAACCACCACTCTGTACTAGACAGTGCTACGCCAACAAAAGCAACTATTTGGGATATGTGTGAGCATGCTCACATGCGTGGGACGAGTGATCTCCAGGAGGCGCCGGCTGCGGTGGGCAGCTCTGCCAGGCCTCCCGCCACAGCACAGTCTGCTGCTCTCACGGTCTGGCTGTGCTTGGAATCTGTAGCGTCAAGTGCACTGTGTTCCCCATGAGGGAAGAGGCAGGTATTGCTGATAGAAGGGAGGAAGGAGTGGCGATGTATCGGGGTGGCACGCCGACTTTGCTGCAGAAACTATTCACGTGGAAAGCGGGTGTGGGTTGGGGGGAGAAATATTCTTATTTGGTCCAGAGCAAAATTTTAGCTTATTTTCTCTCGGAAGATCACTAACAGGCGGAGGTAAAGAGTTTTCCCACGGCCTGGTGTGTGAACACTCACAAAAACCTCAGCCGCTGTCTTTCCAGGGTTGTCACATCGCACTGCTGACCCTCCCCCACAGCCCGATGTCGTCCCCTCGAGGCTGTTTCCTAAGCCTGGCCTCACGTTCAGGAGCCTGGTGGCCTCAACCTACCCCGAGCGCACGACAGGCCCCTCGCAGCACGTGCCCGGCTGTATGAGCTTCCTGTGGCTGCTGTAACGAAGAGCCACAAGTTGATAAATGTATTATCTCACAGCCCTGCAGGTCAGAGTCCAGTGGGCCCGGCTGGGTTCTGCTCTGGGTCCCACGAGGCTGAATTCAAGGTGTTGTCCAACCTGGACTCTTACCTGAAGGCCCGGGGAGCATCCTCTCCAGGCTCACTCGGGGGCTGGCTGAATTCCTGGGGAACAGGACAGGTCCCTGTTTCTTAATGCATTCCCTGGCTCATGACTCCTTTTCTCTGCAAAGCCAGCAACAGCGGATCACGTCCCTCTCGCACCTTGAATCTCTCCTCCCTTCCCTCCTGCCATCGCTCTGACCTCAGCCAGAGCCGCCCTGCTTTTGCTGATGGGCCCTGCCCTCATCATTCTGGGTCATCTCCCATCTCAAGGTCCATAACCTACAACCCACCAACTCCCTTTTGACTGGTGGGTAATGTATTCTCAGGGGCCAGGGACTGGGCATCTTTGGGGAGGCCCTTGCCTGTCTGCCCCTCAGGCCTTCATGCAGCTCACTAGCTGTCCAGTCACTTCTTTGTCTACAATGCTGACTCCCTCCCCTGTTTCTGCCCTTTCTGTTAATTCAGGAGAGACAGGATGAGAGACAAAAAGGATGGGTATAAATATATATGTTTATACACACAGACATATAAGAAAGATAGATAGATAGATAGATAGATAGATAGATAGATAGATAGATAGATAATCTTTCCTTCTCTGAGTTCAAGTTGAAAATGGTAACAGAGGCCCCATGGAGACTTGTTGAACCATCACAGTTTACAGGGATTATTATCCTTACAGCTTTGCTCCTGCTGACTTGGTCCCACTGGTTTTGTGGCATCTCCTGACCCACTGTCATGCTGGGCTCCTGCCTGGAAAAAGGTGACCTAATGCCGAAGCCAAAATATCCCAGGGCAGCTCCTCAGCCAACACGAAAGAGTCTGACAAAACCACCCATTTCTCCCAGAGAAAATGAGAGGCGAGAGCGAGGGTCAGGCAAATGCGACAGCAGAGCCGCCCGTGCCCGAGGGGCAGAGCATGAGGGTGACGTGGGCGTCGGGCGCCGCTCCCAGCCCTCATCTTCCTTACTCTTTCTGGAAGTAGAGGAGAATTTCGGGAGCGTGACCATGCTTAAAAGTGAGGGGCTGGGCTTTTTTAGTTAAAAAGCCCACAAATACTTTGTGTGTCACTAGCCCCTGTCCCCCGGGCAGTGGTGTGACTGCCAAAGGCCCCCGTTCTGGCGGGTGTTGTCTGTTGGGAGTATCTTCTTTGGAGGAGAGGGCCTCTGTCTGCTGAGTGGAGCTGTTGAGAAGTGTTGAGTTGCGTTGATGCCTCATGGATGCGTATTCCAGAAGAGTATGCTGCAGGTTCCGCCGGCTCGTGATGTGCTTAGAAGAACATGAAGTTCTGCTCGTTAGTGAGGATGTCTGTGTGACCAGGAGGGCTGGACCCTCCGGGGCAGCTGGTCAGTGTGTCTTTGTTGGTGGCCTTGGGGAGGTTCTCTCTCTCCCAGAAGTCTGGGGAGACAACGTTCTAGCTCTGTTTCGCCATGAACTGCTCTGTGAGCTCTGATAAGTGGCTTGAGGACTCTGAGCCTCAGCTTCCGGTCTGTAAAATGAAAGGGTCAGAATAAGCCAGGACATCTTCACGGGGGGTCCGTGTATGTCCATGGAGCTGTGTCAGGGGAGTTGTTAAGCCGCCTGAAGTTATAAGAAAAATGTGTTTGTTGTTTGTGTGCATTTTTTCTGAGTTGGCACGTTTCCTCTCATTTCTCTTCTTTTAAAAATCAGTAAATTTATACATTTCAGAGAAATTTATATTCTTCTTCTGGCACAGACAGCATCGGCTGTGGGTCAGGTGTTGGGGCCGCAGTCTGAGGGTGAGTGTGCAGGGCAGGGCTCCTGCAGAGGCCGCAGGTTCAGGACCCTGACAGGGACTCGCCAACAGAGGGGGACGGTGAGCCGGAGCCGCCTGCCCCAGCCAGAACTAAGAGAGGAGCCACACCCAGGGCTCAGATCCTAGCTCTGCTGTTTCTTAAGCAAATTACTTAGCTGCTTTCTGCCTCCGTTACCCTCTGCGTCAATTTCCCTCTGGGAATTGTGCTTCTCACTGGGTTGATCTGAGGGTCAGGTGCGTCCCTGTGAAGCCTTGGCCGGCACCTGGCACGTGCCCGTGATGCCAGCCATTGGTAGGAATGGCGGTGATTTCCCCTCAGACCCCTGTGGGAGGAGCGGCAGCTGTGGGAGACGCTGGAGGGGGCCGCAGTCTACACCCCACCTTGCATTCGTGTCATTTTGACACAGCAGTGCGCTGATGGGGAGACTGCCTTCTGCTATTTATAAACGTTTCTAAGGCACGAGATACTAATATAGAAAGCTGCATTTTTTTTTGTTGCTAAACCTTTAAAATCCCACATCCCCCGGAAAACAATGCCTGCCTGTGGGGTGGTGATACCGGCGGCTTTGCAAAGGGACGGGATCTGGGCGGCAGCCACCTTCCCTGCCGTCCCTCACCTCCGCTAGCACCTGTCTTCCATGGTTCGCACATAGGAATGTTGGGCATGTTGGACGTCGCCGTCTGCCGCCCTGGAAGTAAACTTCTGGTGACACGGAGCACTTCTGAGGTCAGCTCGTCACGTGATGTTCAGTGAAAAGTCTTTGCTTCCGTTTTTTATTCTCTCTTTTCCGCCCTTGATCGTTTCTTGGCTGGTCTCATGTGCCCCCTCCTCTTCGATGAGTCTGTCTCTCGGCTTTACCGCCAGCCTCTGCAAATTCATTGCCAGCGTCACCTCCCTGGACACCCAGTTTTCCTGGCTGGCTGCCCCTGCGCCTCCTCGCTGTCCTGGCCTCCACGCCACCTCTGCGTTCACACCTGGGGGCATGGCTCCCAGCGGGCTGCCTCGTCCACCTGCCCCTCTTGGGTGGCCGATGAGGTTAGAAGGGGCACCTACAGAGTGACCTGTCGGAAGGCAGGTGAGGATGAGACCATCTTTGGTACACAGGCCACTGTCCCTGTGTCCCCAGCTGCACACCAGGCCTCCCACCATCACCATTTGCCCAGCGGGGTAGCCCTGGGAGAAAGGAAGGGGTTGCCGGGAGAAAAGCAGAAAAATGTGGATGGGGAGGGGTCCACTTCTCTGACCCTCCTCCCCATGCGTGTTCTCCCCCTGTCCATCCATGTTTATCTGCTTTTCCAAAATACTCCATCCTCTGTGAGGACAGCAGGGCTGCCGGGACATCGTGCTGGCAGTCTAGACTCTAGAGGACCCGACTGTCCCCCTCGGCCAGCGGCCCCGGGGGCACTCTCCCCCTGAGAGGTCCTCCTGACTCGGTGCTGCTTCTCTGTGAGCTCGCAGCTTCGAGGTTCAGACCTTGGAGAAGGAAGCGCCGTCCGCCTCTCCAGGAGCAGCCCCGCGTGTGCTCATGCTGACCGTCAGCAGGCAGGGCCCCTCCTTCCTCCTGTTCCCCGTGCAGCCCCGTCCCCGGCGGGCACGCATTCACTGTGACGGGGCAGATCATGGCGCAGACTGAAACTCCCAGGCCTATGAGAATTTTTTTTTCCCCGAGAAACATCCGTATCTTGTAAATAGAATTTTATAAACATTTGTGAGACGGAAAAATCCTCTAGTCTTTTCACGTTCCCCGCCCCTGGCGGATGATCTGTTCTGTTGAAGAACGCAGCCTTCTCCTGCTCTGGCTGTACCATCTGCGGATCTGTCCGTCCCCCAGCATCGGTGCGCCTCCAGGGTTCTCCGCCTTCTGTGTCAGGGCTGGCTCAGGGGCGGGGAAAGCGTCCCGAAATAAAATGACCCGCACCCCGAGCCAGTCTGCGAAATGCCCCCGCTGGTTGAGAGCCCACGGGCAGATGGGAGCAGGCAGCACCCCGTGTGGGAGGGCTGCCCAGGGAGAGAGCCCTGAAGACAACCCCGCCCGCACCGCCACCCACCATCAGCCCGCGCCCAGTCCCCGCAGCCTCGCCCTCAGGCTGGGGGAGACACCTGTTGGCACCACAGCCCTCAGCACCCAGTAGCCAGAAGGAGAGTCTGTGCTTGAAGTGGTCAGTCACTCCCATCGAAGGCGGGGCCGTGCCAGCTCCAGCGCTGGCTTCCCGGGGTAGCTGTCGGTGGCTGCTCAGTGTGGGTCACGGGAAAAGGCGAGGAGGTCAGGAAGGAGGACAGTCCGAGGCCCGAGACGAAGCCGGCAGGGAGCCCCTCCGTCGTTGACTGCAGGTGGCGGGAGAACGCGGGGAGGGCCTGTCCCGGGTGCCCCTCCAGGTGGTAGCTCACCGTGGGAGGCTAGGTAGACGCACGAGGCCTAAGGGAGTGTCTGTGGTGTCCCGTCCACGCCTCCACCATCGCAGCCCCGGGCCCAGCGAGAGCTCCTCCCCCAGTTGCCGTCCTTGACTCGGTCACCGTGCTGGAGGCCGTGGTGTGCTTCTTCTCCGTCTGGTCCATTGTCGGGCTCCTGGGCTTCCACACGTATCTCATCAGCTCCAACCAGACGACCAACGAAGACGTGAGTTCCTTCAGCGTGGGGCTGGGCTGTGCCTTGTGTTCAGGAACCGGGGGGGGGGGGGGGGGGGGGGGGGGGGGGGGGGGGCGCGGGGAGGGAAAGAAGAGGTTAGGAGCCAGGGTCTTCCGTTCACCCCACTCCAGACGGGGCCTTTCTGTCGGAAGTCCCCACGTTGTCTGACCATGTCAGTCCCCTCGGTGCTAAGATCAGCCAGGGGACCCCAGCTCCGAGCTCTGCGGCGGACGCCCTGGCCCATTCCTCTCCAGTGGTTATGGGGGCACCTCGCCACCAAGCCCCAAGCGGGGGGGGCAGGTGGCATCTCGGCCGAACGTGGAGTCTGCCTCCTAGTTAACGTCTCCACGTCAGCTTTGGGGATTGGCCAGGCCCAAAGTTTAACCTTTGCGCAGGGCTACCTGCCTGTACGTCATGCGGATGGAGAGGGGGCATCAAAACAAACGTTCTGCTGGAAAACGTTTCTTCATTCTCCTCCTTGCTCTAAGTATCAGTCCATGTCTCCCAATCGCTCCGCTTGCTGTAGGGGCTGGAGAAAACCAGCACCGATGAGATGTAAGAATATGAACCGTTACTTACATTTGGTGACTGTGACTGTTAGGATCTGCAGTTACATTGGCCACACCCGAGGCCAAATTCAGACGGGCTCTACACTGGCAGTCGGGCCACGTTACCCTCCCGCCGCCGTCACTTAGGGCCTGTTTCGGCACTGAGTGGGAGCGTGAAAGAATCTCGTGGCTCATGCGAGCCGGCCTCTGGTGCCGTGTAGTAGCAATAAGAGCTCGTCCCCAGAGAATGCTTTCTCCCTAATCTGACCTGCTGCTTGGGGATATTGCCAAGTAGGGCATAAATGCCAGTTTTCCTGGAGAGCAGCATCTCCATTCTCCTGCGGCAGGCGTGCGTAAAGATGATTTCATTCCCATGGACTTCTCGTGGTCCCGTTAGCTCAAACCCTGGCATTGGTGTGAAGGAAACTGTGTTCCTGTCTTCTTCTTCCAGATTAAAGGGTCCTGGTCAAATAAAAGAGGTAAAGAAAATTACAACCCCTACAGCTACGGAAACATCTTTACCAACTGCTGTGTGGCCCTGTGTGGGCCCGTCTCTCCAAGGTGAGGTTCAGAAAGCAGGGTGCTCCTCACCAGACTCGGGAAGACACACGCCCTAGAACACGCCTTAGCACACGCCCTAGAACATGCCTTAGCACACACCCTAGAACATACCTTAGCACATGCCTTAGCACA
The DNA here is from genome assembly GCA_025583905.1 of Ia io. Classification (NCBI taxonomy): domain Eukaryota; kingdom Metazoa; phylum Chordata; class Mammalia; order Chiroptera; family Vespertilionidae; genus Ia; species Ia io. The sequence goes on along the minus strand of JAJQQW010000005.1, from coordinate 5,069,709 downwards.
CACCCTAGAACATACCTTAGCACATGCCTTAGCACACACTCTAGAACACGCCCTAGCACACTCCTTAGCACACACCCTAGCACACATCCTAGAACATGCCCTAGCACATGCCCTAGCACACACCCTAGCACATGCCTTAGCACACATCCTAGCACACATCCTAGAATACGCCTTAGCACACACCCTAGAACACACCCTAGCACATGCCCTAGAACATACCTTAGCATACATCCTAGAACACACCCTAGCACATGCTTTAGCACACACCCTAGCACACATCCTAGAACACGCCTTAGCACACACCCTAGAACACGCCCTAGCACACACCCTAGCACACTCCTTAGCACACACCCTAGAACACGCCTTAGCACACGCCCTAGCACACGCCTTAGCTGAGGGAGCACAGGCCCCACTGGGAAGAGGTGTGGTGGCTGCTGCCGGTGGATCTGGTCACACCGTCCGCTGGTGCCACGGGGCACGGCCTCAGTGAAGCAGAGACCATAGAGATCTGGCTGTTGTTGTGTTGCACTTGACACCTTCTTGGTTCTTCCAGTGAATCTGTGTCAAGTTTGGGGGAAATCCCTAAGGATCAAATAGGGAAACTGAGGCATGTGACCTCATGAATTATTGTTGTGCATCAGTGGGGAGTGGAGGAGCTGTCATTAGCACAGCAAGGGACCCAGGACACCATGCAGGAAGCAGTTATAAAACCTGTGGAAATGAGTTAAGAGCTGAGTGTTGTGTAGAATGTCAATGCCAAAATAGTTGGGAGGCAGTTGTGTGCGGCCTGACGCAGTGGCGATTGTGGTGATGATACGACAATTATATTAACAGTGGCAGTAGCCGTGTGCCCAAGATCGTGACAGTGTGCTCATGAGAGGGGTGTGTTTTCCCGTTTCCCAGCGACAGCTGCAGACCCACATTCAGCTCCCTGCACAGAAAGAGGGGACCCCCCCCCCAAGTAGAAATAAACAGTGTTGATGGTGTCTTTGGCTTCCTACTCACTTTCCTTCTCCTGTACCCCTTTGTTCTCTCTTGTAGCCTCATTGACAGAAGAGGGTATGTCCAGCCTGACACGCCTCAGCCAGCTGCGCCCTCCAACGGGCTGGCCACGTACGGGGCCACTGCCTCGCAGAGCGACATGGTAGGAGCTGCCTGCAGGGACAACACTCCTGGGAAGGCTTCTCTTCCACTTCTGTGCTCACTAACCCAGTTACACCAGGCACCCCCTAGACCAGGTGCCCTAGACTAGGCGGCCCTAGACCAGGCGCCCCTAGACCAGGCACCCCTAGACCAGGCACCCCTAGACCAGGCACCCCTAGACCAGGCTCCCCTAGACCAGGCACCCTTAGACCAGGCGCCCCTAGACCAGGCAGCCCTAGACCAGGCGCCCCTAGACCAGGCGCCCCTAGACCAGGCGCCCTAGACCAGGTGGCCCTAGACCAGGCGCCCCTACACCGGGTAGCCCTAGACCAGGCACCCCTAGACCAGGCACTCCTAGACCTGGGGCTCCTAGACCAGGCACCCCTAGACCAGTCACCCCTAGACCTGGGGCTCCTAGACCAGGTGCACCTTCAAAGCTTCCCGGACATCAGGGACTGGGACGCTCGGGCGAGGGGAAGGGGGTTGTGGCCGCCGAGTGACAGGTGTGTTAGGGGTTGTGAAGGGGAAGGACACACAAAATCTCTTCCAGAAACAGCTTGTGGCAGCTGGTGATGGAAAGTCCCCTTGCACAGGCCACAGTGTCATTGGGGGGACGGGATCCAGCTGCCCTCAGCAGGGCTGGCTGGCTGGATGGTCCCCAGGCCCCATTCTGTCCCTCTGCTCAGTCTGTTCTGATCCCACCCCCCTTTAGTGTGCCGTGGATGGCACTGCCAGTTTCCCACTTTCAGCCAAATCTTAGACCTGCCACGCACACCTGAGTGCGAATAATCAGACCAGGTTCCTTCTCTCACAGCGGAAGCTGAGGGGGCCGCTCCAAGGAGCTCTCAGGTGTGGCGCATGGAAAGGCGGGCTTTGTTACTGGGTGGCAGACTCAGGGCGGGGTGGGGAGGGGGTCCTCGGGCACCGGGAATCCCAGCCTGGCGGGCCCTGACCATCCGGCCTTTAAGTCCCTTAGGCAGTGGTCCCTCCTTACCTGGAACAGATTCCCTAAAGAAGTCCCATGTTTCTGCAAGGGACTGGGCGTGGGGGCCTCGTGGCGCTGTTGCTCTCCGTGGCCCTGAGTCACCCACACAGAGCTCCCGTGATTAACAGGCCTTCGAGGCAGGAGGCTCCCGGGCCTGGCTTCTGAGCACAGAGAACTGGGAGGGAAGGCGCAGCCTCCCACCACGGGGGCTCGGGGAGCCCACTGGGCCCGTGGCCGCCGGCTGCGTTTGGACAGGCAGGCGAGGCCCAGCCCCGCAGCACTTCTGGGTTTGTTTGTTGGCAGTGGTGTTTCGTGTGTGATTTTGCTTTGCTTTGCTTTGCTAATAATTCCTCTTTGGAAGAAAGTATGTATACGCGAGTCCTTGCCACTCCCCCCATGCGATCCCGGGACATTTTGTTCTGTCTGCACTCGCCCACACCAATGGCCCTTACGGAACGACACTGTCAGGGAGAAATGCTAAAACCTCGGGTCAGTTCTGCACCCGGAATATAGCACTGACCTGGACCAGGAGGTTCCAGCCGTGACAGACAGGAGTGCAGCGACATCCTTCCTGTGCCAGCCACAGGCTTTAAACAGGCCTTGCCTGGTCCCCCCTCAGAGCCGGGAAGGGGACTACATGTGTGAAGAACCAGACGGTTGTCCCTTACTAGATGAGTGACCTGGACAAGTCACTGAACCTCACAGAACTTTCATCCCTGGGACTCCGGGTACCCTGACCTGCAGGGTTTCTGTGAGTGAGTTAATGTCCGCAAAGCACGTACCATCCCGCCTAGCATAGATAAGTACCATGTAAGTCTCAGCTATTATTCTTCTGTTATTATTTCCTTCATGTCCATGGGTGGCAAGACCAGCCAGCTCAGTTGTATCCACTCTGAGCAACTGGGCAACAAGGGAAGGAGCTGGGGGAGGGGCAGAGCCAGGATGGGAAGCTTACAGGCTGCACCTGCTGAGGACATCGGGGCTGTCTGGGGGTTGGTGTCTGTTGCCCACTTTTTTTCTTGACTCTAGATCGCATTTTCCTGTCTCTTTGAATGTCTGTTGACATTGTATTGAATACTGCATATTTTGGACAACTTATTGTAGAGACTCTGGATTTTGTTATCTTCGTTAGAAGACTGTTGATTCTCATTTTAGCAAGCAGTTCAGCTGCTTGCGAATCCTCTTGAACTTTCCAGGGCCTCTCTGTAGGGCATGATTCTTGCTCCCAAGGCACAGCTCCCCTAAGGCCCTAGCTGGATCGCAGGGATGGGGCGTTAGCAAGGTGTGAGTGGTGTTAATGAGGTCAGTGGCCCCCGGCACTACTTCTTTCACCCTCTAATATCTGTCCCTCTCTCAGCCCCATGGCAGCTGCTGTCTTGCCAGCCTCTGCAGAGGGGAGATGGCACATGTGTACCAGAGCCTGTGGCCACAGACGTGTGGGGGACCCCCACTAGGACTTCTGGTTCCCCTCTCTGCACAGCATCCTCTTTTCCAGTGCCCTGCCCTCTGACCCAGCTGCTTCAGCTTCCTCACGCTCTGAGCGCTGCTTGCTCCACTCGCAGAGCTGCTGTGCCCTCCTCAGACTTCGCCTACGTCCTGGTTGGGGACGTTTCCCAAGGACAGCGCTGGCTGACTGTGGGGCTCGCCTTGTGAGTTTCCCTTCTCCCAGGATTGCAGTCTCCCTTGTCTGTTTGCCGTATGGGAAATGGTTTATCTCACTGATTTGGGGCAGTTTTATATACCCCTCGTATGCGGAAGGACACTAGTCCAGTATCGGTGATGCATCATCCCTTGAACAGAAGCCTATCTCCATGAGTGGAGGACGCGTGGCAGCCGACATTGCCACAAGCCCAGACGCACAGTTTTGTCACCCACTCTGCGGACAATAATGCCGCATTGGCCTTGGGGCATGAGTAGCCAGAGCTTTCCTTGAAGGAGGGACATTTGGGAGGCATTCGATTTCGCAGAGAAAGGAAATGAACAAATGATTTTATTTTAGGACCAAAGTCCAGATCCGAAAGGTACTTCCTGGATGATAGGAAAAGCGCTTCTGGGGAAATGGGTGCTATTTTAGGAATGAGAGGTGCAGGCTGTAGGTCTTAGATAAGCACAATGATAGTGCGGGACAGAAACGTTAGGCAAATCTAATTAGAGGGCCCTGGCATCCAGGTCAACACTGAGGTCTTACTTCCTCAAAAACAGGACAATCCACTGTTCACTTACCATCTCAGGATCTGTGGTTGGGGATCGGTATGCAGCCATCCCGCTGCGACAGAGTCCCAAGAAAGCAAATACAGGGAAGCACTGAGGTGGCCTCTCCAGCGTGGAAGTGGGGCGTGGAGCCCAGGAGAGCCTCTGTCGTGTAAACTCCTGGGACACTCCGGGGACTCGCACTGGGATTAGTACAGACCCCTCAGCGCCACCGGAGGACCTGTTCTCCCCACGATTGGCTCTTACTGTCCCCGTATTGAAGTTCTGCGTGTGTGTACGCAGTGATGACAGCACCCGTGGTCCAGTTCGTAGTGTATCTCATTTGATTGTCAGTTTCAGTTCAGTCCAGCACCTGTCATAGTTGATGTTTAAACGTATTGTCAAGTAATTTTAAGTTCTGAACAGCATCCGGGTCACCGTTTATGTTTCAATCTGTCACTTGTAGCTGCAAGATCCTTTGGGATCACGTGCGAAACACAAAGATAGTCCCTAGTTGTTGGGATTTCTTTTTTGTTTTTTTAGAAGATCATTTGATATGTTTACTTAACCTATTTTTTAAATCCCCTTCATCCAATATCAAAACAAGGCTAAACCTAGCTGTGGAATGATCTACTCAACTAGTAAATCAAGAGAACTCTCCGTGCATAATCTGAAAAATCAAATATTGTAGAACAGTACACCTTAAGCAGATTTAAACGATAATGTTAATAGAAGAATAAAAAGGAAGCTCTCCTCCCAGCCTACATTTTAGGTAGATTTTCAAGTTTGTGGTGTTTTTATAACGGTAAGTGAGCATTCATGAGACCCAGAACACAGCTCCATAGGCAGGCAGAAATGAACAATGTCCAGCAGGAATACTTTGACAGAACTGGAGCAAACTAAATAAGTAATTTCATTCATTCTTAACGTGTATGAAGACCATCTAGAAAACGCACGCATTTAGTCTGTGTCTGAGGGTCACTGCAGACACGAAGTCAGCTAGGGTAAAATGAAATGTGTTCCAACATGAGAGGTTTTATTTGAAAGTCTGCAGAAACAAAAAGTAAATGACCTCTGGGGTGTTTCTGAATTGTAGCATTAAGTGATAATGCCTGTGGCATTCGAACACCTAAAGCCATAAATCTCTCTGCAAGTGAAATGCGCTTCGTTGGGGCAGTAAATCAGCGGCCACCACGGTGACTTGCTGCAGCTCCGGCCGGCGCTCTGGCGCGCAGACAGGAGGCGCTTTTCATAGACCGGCTCACGGGTGATCACACTTCTCTTCTGTCAGGACTCAGCATCTGGGTGATTTTGACCAAAAGAAATGGCAATTTCTATGGTTCAACCCTATAGTTGATAAACAGGAACTTGTAAAGGGGTTGTTTTGGAATGAAAACATGAGTTTCTCCATTTCCTATTCCGAGTAATGAATTGTCATTGTCCAATATCCTGAGGCTTCCCCCCCCCCCACCCTGCCCCCAGAGTATATAACTGGTTAGATAAATTAAAATACTCCCGATGGCTTCTGGGTGTTGGTGCTGGGATATAAATAAAGCCTGCCCAGCTAGGTGACTGGAGAGAAACAAGTGAGCAGTGATGTCTCCCTCTACTGGATGAAGACAGGAAAAGGGGGTGGGATGAATATAAAAAGGTCAAGGTGAGAGGAGAGAGAGGTGGGAAGAGAAGAAAGAGAGAGGTGGGAGGGAAATCGAGGAAAGGAAACAGATGGAAGGGAAAGAGAAGAGAATCAGTGGGACCAGAGAGAAATCAGTCAAGTGGAAAGATCAGCAAGAAATGTGCAAATAAGAATTAGAAGCAGAGGTAGGAAGGACGAGGCGTCAGAACTCCTTTCCATGGGCCATCCCCACAGGAACCCTGACGTGTTGGCCATTTTCTCCCTCGAACTTCTCAAATGGGATTTACAACCATGAAAGTTGTGCCACATGAGGAAAATCTCTGACCTTTGAAAAAATCACATATTCCCTAATCATTGAGTTTCTTCCAAGAAGATGTTCAGAACGTGCAACATCTTCACGTTTATAATCCTCGTTATAATCCTATAACGAGAATTATAAACCCTGCTGGGCAGTCATTGCACTGCCCTTGGTTGGAGTCTAACAGAACCCATGGTGTCCCATTCCAGTAGCTGGTCTTGAGCCACCAGGCGCCTCCTGTGGGCACTGCTGCAGAAGGAAGCCTGGCCCTGGCACCCTCCCCCTTCCCCCCAGGGCATGCTCTTCTAGCGGAAATCGGTTGGACGTGGCAAACCATTTCCGAAGTTATGGAATACACACAGGATTCGGATACTTAGGTCCATGGTTCCAGTAACTGTGCTCACGGATGGATAGTTTCAGTGAACTGCTTTAGGCTACGTTTTTATTTTCACATTTTTAAGTCCTGAAGTTTTCCCTCGGGAACCGGAGAGCCTCTCATCAGGGTTCCGGCCATGAGGCTGCACACGGATTTGTTCCAGTTTTAACGAGTCATCAGTTTGGCCACGGGAAGTGCCCAGGGGTGTGTGCAGGAGTGGGCCCAGGTCTGGGGGGGCTGAGGCATGCTGTTTGGAGCCTTCTTTAAGAAAAAGAAAACAATATATTTAAAAAACAAACATACAGGGAGCAAAGCCTTGGAGAGGGGGTGAGTTCGAGCAAGGAGCCCGGGTTTAAGTGTCGTAGCTTCAGAGTAAATTCAGGTCAGCACAGCGATGTCTTAGGGTCACGTCTCAGCCGCTCATCAAACTCCACCTGACTGTCCCCATGAACTCAAGCTGTAAGGAACTCATCACACTACTGTTTGCAGCCACTGTGTTCCAGAAGGTTCTGATGGGTGCCCGGGAGCTCTGCTGCTGGGCATGGCCTGAGAGAAGCGATCTGGGAAAAGGAAGAGGGCAGGTGACCAAGTGAGAGGAAGGGAGAGTGAAAATGGGAGAGGGCCCGTCTCCCCCTCATCCTTGGGCCTCCTGACCTTGACATGTCCTCCAGCTCTGCCCTCTAACATACTCCCCGTGAGTCTTTCAGAGCCAGTCCCTCAAGCAGGCTGTCCATTCGCTTTCAATCACAGGCTTTCTTCAGGTCAGAGACGAGCAGATCTGATTTCCGGCTTCATCTTCCCCGAGAGCTGCGCGCACTGTGTGGGCAGAGGTGTTGGGATGAGTGAGGGCTCCGGAAGGAAGGCCGAGAGCAGGGTTCCGTCCTCAGGATGGGGCTGCCCTCTGCCTGGCATCTCAGCCCTGGGTCACGGAGGGGCCGGCCTGCGGGGAGGCTGGGCTAAGCTACAGGAAACGGCGGCAGCGCAGCAGCTCTGTCAGTAAAGAGACCAAAGTATTTTTCATAAAACAATCGGGGCAGAGCACAGTCTGCCCAAGGCCCTGGGTGGTTCCCAGAGGCTGTTCAGTCTGGAGGCTGCCCTGGTCCGCCTCTGCCCTGTCTAGGCTGAGCCCATGTGCCAGACGTGGAGTGGAAACAGGTTTACAGTCGCAACCCCGGCCCCAGGCCCCGACCACTCCCTTAGTTTCATCTGTAAGGCCCTGAGCACACCTCCGTCTGCACCTCAGGGTCTTTGCTTGTAAAGAGGTTGTTCCGAGAGCTTCTGAAGACATGGAGTGCAGCCCCTAGCTCATGGCTGGAATGTAAAGCCACGTGTGTTCACCGAACATCCGCGTGATAGGAGAACCTCTCTAACGAGCTACTGCACAGAGTCAAGTGCAGGATCGCCAGTGAGGTCTCCTCTAACTGTCCCCAAACTTGCCCATGGTCCAGGGCAGGGTTGACGAAGGAATTGGAGATCCACACTCCACCGGCCACACTCCTTTGGCCAGTGAGTCACGTGAAAGAAACGACACGAGATGTAATATGATTTCAAAACACTCGGAAGAAAAGGAAATACCTTATGAAATGCGGGCGTTCTCCTTCGCAGACTAAAAACACCATTGGCTCCGTTAGTGGTTCTTGACTGTGATGACAGTGTAGCAGCAGGGGGTCCTGGGCCTCTTACCAGTGGTCCCATCGCACCTGCAGGAGCTTCTGTTGCCCAGTATTTTTCTTTCTTTTCTTCTTGGGGTGGAATAGACATACTATAAAGTTTGTCATTTCAACCGTTTTTAAGTGTGCAGTTCAGTGGCAGTAAGTTCATTCACATGATTGTGCTATCATCAGCACCGTTCCTCTCCAGAACCCTTTTCATCTTGCAAAGCTGCACCTGCAGACGTTAAACACTGACTCCCCATCATTCCCTAGCAAACGGCATTCCACTTTCTCTCTCTAGGAAGCCGATTGCTCCAGGTGCCTCACAGAGGTGGAAGCGTACAGTATTTGCCCCTTGGTGTCTGGCTTATTTCACTTCGCATGATGCCCTCAAGGTTCATCTGTGTTGTAGCATGTGTGAGAATGGCCTTTTTATGGCTTCATAAGATTCCATTGTCTGTGTAAACCACACTTTGTTTATTCATTCATCAGTCAATGGACACTTGGGTTCCTCCCACCTTTTGATGGTTGTGAATAGTGCTGCTATGAACATGGGGGTACAGGCCCCTGCATTTTTTAAAAAATATATTTTTATTGATTTCAGAGAGAAAGGGAGAGGGGGAGAGAGATAGAAACATCAAGGATGAGAGAGCATCATTGATTAGTTGCCTCCTGCACGTCCCCTACTGGGGACCAAGCCTGCAGCCTGGACATGTGCCTTGACCTGGAATTGAACCATGACCTCCTGGTTCATAGGTCTGCACTCAACCATGAGCAACACTGGCCGGGCCCCTGTATTTTTGAAACTATAGTAAACGTGGTTTTCAGCACACAAGAAACAGCCACCAGACTGCAGCAGGTGGTAGAGCTCGTGACTCTGTTGGTGGGATTGTTTTTATTTATTTATTTAAATTATATTTTTAAGTTAAATGTATTGTATGACATCTATATATATAAAAGCCTAAGTGACCATTACAACCAGATGACCGGCCAGTAGCTATGATGTGCACTGACCACCAGGGGGCAGATGCTCAATGCAGGAGCTGCCCTCTGGTGGTCAGTGCACTCCTACAGGCAACCTCCTGCGGCCAGCCAACCTCCCGCAGTCCCCTTCCCCCCCCAGCCAGCCCCGATCGGGACTGGGTGAGATGGCCCCAATTGGCCCTGATGGCCGGCCAGGCCGAGGGACCCCACCTGTGCACGAATTCGTGAACCAGGCCTTTAGTTGGTTAATAAAATTATATAGGTTTCCAGTGGACAGTTCTATGATGCATCGGTAGGATTGTTTGAAGTGAGGTCCTGTCTGTGAACCAGGGCCACGAGCATGGCAGGCCGAGGCTGCCCCCTACTCCCCGGGCACCTGTAGAGGCTGTGAGCTTGAGCAGCTTTCCCAGGTGCCAGGTGTTGGTGTTTACCACATGCTGGGTGTCTCCAAGTGAAACTGGCTACTGCACACGCTCCCTGCCCTGCTGACTGAGGTGTCACTAACGGGTTTCTCTTTCTCTCGCATCCTGCCCTCCCCCTGCCCCCATGCCCCCTTCCCTCCTCTCCCTGTGCCACCTCGTCTGGGCTTCTCTTTGCTGGCTCCCTCCTGCTCCAGTGCGACCAAGACCAGTGCATTCAGAGCACCAAATTCGTTTTGCAGGCCGCGGCCACGCCCCTGCTGCAGAGCGAGCCCAGCCTCGCCAGCGACGAGCTGCACCTGCCGGGGAAGCCGGGCCTGGGCACGCCCTGTGCCAGCCTGACGCTCGGGCAGCCCACGCCGCCCTCCTCCATGCCCAACCTCTCCGCCGAGGCCGGGCTCACAGACATACTGCCCCTGAAAGAGGAGCACGTGGGCCACCAGTTCCTGACCCCGGAGGAGGCGCCCTCGCCGCCCCGGCTGCTGGCCGGCAGCCCCCTGGCCCACAGCCGCACGGTGCACGTGCTGGGCCTGGCCAGCCAGGACGCACTGCACGAGGACTCGGTGCGCGGCCTGGTGAAGCTCAGCTCCGTGTGACCGCGGGCCCGGCCGGACTGCGGCAGTGGGGGCCGACAGAGGGGCTGCCCCCACAGCAACTTTCTCACGACTCAGGGCCGTGGTGGCGAGGACTTCAGGCCCTGGGCACGGACCGGCTGCAGAGCGCCTGGATCCCCCCTCACGGCAGAGGCTGCTCGGCCAGATGCTGCCAGCTTGGTGTGATGGGCATCTTCTCCCCACCCTGACCGCTTTGATAACAGTGAAAACAGGGCAGTCGCTTTTGTCAGGCCTTTGGAATAGGAAGGGGGGCGTGGGGATGGGGGGACCTGGGGTCTGTGATCAGAGGCTCAAGGGACAGGATGTGCCCGAATGTCCGTCACACTGTCTGCTGCTGCTCTCGGGACAGACACACGGAAGGCTTGCGAGACTGGTGGTCAGACTGAAATTGCACTTACTTGTTATGCTACTAATCTTTGAAATAGACATGCTGTTCCATTTGTTAGTTTTTTTTTTTAAATGTCCAAAGGACGAAAACGACCAGCTGTGAGCCTGCATGCCACGCTCGTCCGTTCCCGGTGGTGATGGTCCGTTCCCGGTGGTGATGGTCTGCAGACGGAAGCGCTGCCTTCTTCCTTTAATTTTGTGAATTTTCAAGTGCTGTTTTATGGGAAGATGGTGGGAGAGAAACCAAGACTAATGGACAATGCCATCCATCGCCAGCTTATTCAGCTTATTGTACCTGGGTAGGTGGTGCCTGGGCCGCAGAGGACTGCTGGGGGGTTAGCAACTCGAGAATCGGTTACCCTTCTGTTCAGTAGTTAACCGAGGTGTTGTGTTGTACCACACCCTCCACACCTCCTCGTGTGACCAGACTTCCTGTGGACAGCCAATAAATGACACCCTCTGTTACTTTGGATCTGCGTGCAATTATGCTTACCAGTGTAAACGACAAGTTATCCCGTGGCAGTGGCGAGTTTGTAGTTACCGAAGTATCCCTAGTGAGGAATGGTCCCCAGATGGCCAAAAATCAAGCCATTGAATTGTGGGATATGTAAGAGAGCAGCTTCTTGCCATTTTTTTAAATATATATTTTTATTGACTTCAAAGATGGATGATGAGAGGGAATCCTGTGCACCCCCTACTGGGAATCGAGCCTGCAACCCAGGCATGTGCACTTGTCTGGAATCGAATCCGGGTCCTTTCAGTCCATAGGCTGATGCTCTACCCACCGAGCCAAACCAGCTAGGGCTTCCTGTTATTTTTCTTTTCTTTCATCATCTCATTTGACATAGTTTTAGTGGAACATGCCCTGCCTTCACAGATTATCCTGCGGCAGTTTATATCTATGGCCCGTGGAGGGGAGGGTGTGCCGGGCCGCCTTCTCCGCCCTGCCTCCTGCGAATGCAGCGCCAAGCGCTCAGAAGGGGAACCTGCCATCGTAAAGGCATCACAGTCGGGAGGCGACACTGCTTACGGTGTGGGCTGAGAGCATGTAGATCATCATTCTTCCCTAGACACTAATCAGAATGGAATTAAGAAAATTACACTCCAGTCACGCCCATTTCTCCTCTGGCTTTGGACTTCGGGGGCAGCCGCAGGGACTCAGCAGACTGTCCCTGCTTCTCCTCAGGTGACAAATCCCACAGCCAAACCGACTCCAGCGGCACATCATGCTCAGGCTCCTGCAGCCACATGGACGGCCAGGTGCATTGGTCAGTGATGCAGGAGGTCCCAGGAGGTTTGAATTCATGGGAAAAGGCTGTTTTATCTGAAAAAGAGCTGTCATTTTACATAAAAGGAAAAAAAGGATAAAAGACAAAAGCACAATGTCAGGTCTCATCTGGGATAAAGCCAATTCTTCGTAGGTCAAAAAATTGTGCTGAAAATAACCACAGAGTTCTTGGGTCCTGGTATCTTTGAACCATTCCTATGTTTCCTACTGTATGTGTGAATAGAAAATGTGGAAGGTAAATTGTGTGTAGCCATTATTTATTTTTAATATTTTTATGATTTTAGAGAGAGGGAGAAAGGGAGAGAAAAACATCAGTGTGTTGCTCCACCCAACCACGCACTCACTGATTGATTCTTGTATGTGCCCTGACTGGGGATCGAACCTGCAACTTGATATATCGGGACGATGTTCCAACCAACTGAGCCACATAGCCAGGGCGGCGTTATTTATTTTCTGGACCTCCTAACTCCTTGTACACACTTGGAATTTTAGAATAAGGGGGACAGCGTCCCCTCCTTAATCAACCACTACGGTCTGGGAACAGTGTCTGGTAACTTGCGCAGGGGATCTCCTGCACGCCCTGCCTATGAGCAAAAACGACAGCCCGCTGCCTGCCTTCCACACTCGCCTCCCTCTCTGCTCTTCACCGCCTTCCATCTGCACCCCAGACACTGGGAGAGAGCTGGCCCGGGGAGAAAGCAATGATTCTGTCTCACTCTGGTACCCGTGTGGCCCCGTCTAATCCCAGCTTCTTTATCTGGAACACCAAGACGTGGTCTTTGGAGTCCTCTCATTCCTCACTTGTCCTAATTCAGTGTTTTCTGATTTCCCGTAACCAGCCCTGCTTTCCATCTCATTCTGAAAAAGAAAACAAGAAGCAAGGACCATTATTCATTTGTCTTGACATGATGAACATTTACTTAGTATTTCTTGTCAGTCTCCCATCGCAGCCTGTACCCCATTCCCTGTGCCCACATCGTTTTCAGAGAGGGGATTAGGAAGTCTGGTGAAATGGATGAAGTCTATTCAGGGTCCAAGAGGGAGATTCACTTAATGAGTCCATTTGCTAAGACAGTTCACTTCTTAAACCCCAAACCAGAGAGGTGCCCTCGCCCTCTGGCTTGGGAAGAACGGGGGGCCCTCCGCATGAGCCTCGTGCTCCGGGAGCTCCCTCCCTCCTTCCTCGGGTCAGAGATGATCTCGGAACAGGGGCTTGCCTGGCGAGGAGCTTGCCTTTCCCGTTACCTGATCTACCTTTTTAAATGTTGGGTGGTTGCATCTAGCTGTGGCTGAGTAGACCTTGGTCTTCCTCAGTTCTGTCAGTGCGTTATGATTGATTGCATGCTAGCTCAGAAAGAAAAAAGTGAGATAAATATTTTACCGTGCTATTAAAGCTTGGACCATTATCAAGCACCCATCTACATCCACACTCTTTTTCCTGTTTAAAAATTCATCTGCTTCTGTTCGCCCAGAAGTACTCCGAGCACGCAGGCTTCCCAGGCACCTGAAGGCTGACTGAGCCTGAAAGCCCTGCTCTCCTCGGACGGACGCTGCAGGGAGCCGCTGGCCTGCGTCTGAGAGGGCGCGATGACACCCGCCCTGCGCCTGGGAGAACGGCCCAGCTTGTGTGTGAGTGTGTGGGTGCGTGCGCTGTACCCACTTGAAAAATGCTCATCCCAGCTTTTAAATGAACTGTCAGCCTGTGAGAATGATGGATATGTCCACCCTGTGCCAGCAAAATGCCAGATACCTGTTCTGGTCCAGAGGGCACCTAGGAACAGACTTTGTGGGTGCTTCCCGGGGCTCCGCACACCCCTCTGTGCACGGCAGTCTTCTCCTGTCGTGTTTAGGATACTGACTGGGGTTCAAAACAAGAACTGAACCCCATTTTACGAGCCATGTTCCTACTCACTCCTGAGTGGCCTTTAAAGCCCCTTAACTCTTTTCCTTTTATATCGTTTACTCGAGGCCCGATGCATGAAATTCGCCAAGTGTAGGCCTTCCTTCCTCCAGCTGCCAGCACCGGCTTCCCTCTGGCACCCAGGACTCGGGCTTCCCTCCGGCACCCGGGACTTGGGCTTCCCCCGCAGCCCCAGCTTCGTCTGGAAGGTCGTCCAGAAGGATGTCCAGTCTAATTAGCATATCACACTTTTCTTATTAGAGATTGATTTTTAGAGAGAGAGAAGCTTTGATTTGTTTCTCCACTTACCTCTGCATTCATTAATAGATTCCTGCCTGCCGCCCTTAGCTCTTCATGGCCTGGGCCTGGGCCCTCCCATCTGATTCAACAGCAAGAAAAATGGATGTGCCAAGTGTCTCCTTGGCACAGGAGTTTGTGGTGGCATCTCCAGGGAAATTCTGGAACCCAAGCCATGTGGGGCCCACCTTTCAATGGCTGCCGAGGCTTCTGAAGGGCGAGGCCTGACTGGCTCCCCGCCCAGCAAACGGACTCTGTAACCAGGCTGTCCCCCTCCACCCACAAACCATCTTCTCCACCAGAACCCCAGTGCTAGTCCAGCCTGGCTCTGGCTTCTGCGTTTAGCCAGGAGGGTCAGGGGTTCTCATGAATAGTTTAAGGAGTGTTTCCAGGGTCAGTTGCCTTTCATTCCTGCCCGGGAGTACACTATCTCGCCCATTTGGTGCTTGGTCAGGTAAGAGAAGAGAATAAAGGGAACGGACGTTAAATACACTTTTCTGATGAATGCCTTACAGCTGTTTCGAAGCGGAGCCTAAATCAAATCGATGTTTACATTTTCTCCTAAGTACCTATGAGTTGTGGGAGTCTAGCATGTCCTTATCCGAATGAGAGAGCCTTTCTGTGAATTCTTACTCCTCTGTACCCTCCACTGCCCTGAGGGTTTGTGCATAGCATTGCATGCGGTTTCCAAGTTAGCTCACGAAAAACTGCCTCTCAGTTCTTCCCTTGAAACGCGTCTCTCTCTCTCTCTCGTACGAATAAGTTACTGCAATATTAAATATTAAGAAGCATTGTTTTCTTTCAAATAAAGGTCAAAGATGCTAACAGTTTTTAAAAATAAATCAGCAAATCCTCTGTCTGCGTGCCCGTCGCACGCGATCCTGATAATGCAGCCAAGACGGATTTTAAAGACGAGTGGTTAGTACAGTAATCTGGACGTTAAAGATAATTGGGAGCTTCAAGACGAGATTGTTCCTGGAGCAACTGAATTTGCAGCTGCACGAGACTAGATAAATGGCCTCAACTGGCATTGTTTTTCCAATATCGTAAACCCCAACAATTAGATACAGAGTGGACTGGAGAGCAGATGCGCATCCTGTGCTTTGCAAAGACTTTTCTTTCATAGGTTGTTGACGTTTGAAAAGGTATGAGGTCGTACGGATGAAGAGGAATAAGCAACTATCTTAATTCTCTGGATGCTGTAAAGTGGGTAGTTCCACCGACAGGCAGTTCGGCATATACAGGGAAACATGTTTTCTAGTTCTGTGTGAATGGAGATCATTTGTTTCCTTTATTGATTAAGGTATTACATATGTGTTCTTATTCCCCCATTGCCCCCCCCCCCCCACTCATGCCCTCATCCCCCTGGTGTCTATGTCCATTTGTTAGGCTTATATGCATGCATACAAGTCCTTTGGTTGATCTCTCCCCCTTACCCCCACCCTCCCCTACCTTCCCTCTGAGGTGTGACAGTCTGATTGATGCTTCTCTGTCTCTGGATCTGTTTTTGTTCATCAGTTTATGTTATTCATTATATTCCACAAATGAGTGAGATCATATGATATTTATCTTTGTCTGACTGGCTTATTTTGCTTAGAATAATGCTCTCCAGGTCCATCCATGCTGTTGCAAATGGTAAGAATTCCTTCTTTTTTACCGCAGCGTAGTATTCCATTGTATAGATGTACCACAGTTTTTTAATCCACTCATCTGCTGATGAGCACTTAGGCTGTTTCCAAATTTTAGCTATTGTAAATTGTGCTGCTGTGAACATAGTGGTGCATATATCCTTTCTGATTGGTGTTTCTAGTTTCTTGGGATATATTCCTAGAAGTGGGATCACTGGGTCAAATGGGAGATCCAGTTTTAGTTTTTAGAGGAAATTCGAATGGAGATCATTTTAGCCAAAAATAATAACATAACAATAATTTAACAAAGATTGAAGTCTTGCTAACCATTTGCTCAGGGCACCAGGCATTCTGGGTTCATATTTCATAGTCAAACATTTTCATATGAATGAGAAAAAATAGCATTTTGAACTGTAGTGTATTCAAAACCATGAATCTGAACAGTAGTGAACATAACACATAGCATCGAATGTCTTCAGAGATAATTAAGCTTATTGAAGTGCCTTTCGTGTTTTAGTCAATATTTGCAGAATTGACCTTAAGCCTGAAATAAATTAAGGAAGTATTTTTCTCCTTCAGTAAAAACTGCTAATGGCCTCAAATACAAATGCCAGTCTTTGTAAAACAGACATTGTCAAGGTCAACAAGGCGTAGGAAAGAGTGCGACCAACTTGCACGCAATAAATTCGCACTATAGACACCCATCTGGGGAATAATGGGGTTTTCTGATCACAGATACCCAGATTGGTCTTCAACAGTCGTGATTCTCAACTTTTTCAATTCATAAATGACTTTAGAGCTATGCAGGTCCTCAAAACCCATACACATGTCCTTCTAACACACACAGGGACACACACACACACCAGCCTCCAATCTCACCATGAACTTGGAATATATTTGTTCATGGAACAAAAATCATAAATGGTATTTAGATCCTCAGCCAGTCTACAAAGTAATCCACAATTTGCCTGAAATAATACTAATGACAGTCCTAGGATCGAAACACCACTAAGCATTCCTGAACCCCAAACTTCTCTAAGTTCTGAGCCCTGAGCCTGGTTCTATGACCCTCGGAGCCCTGGGCCCCAGATAATGGACTTCCCAGCTGCTGCTATTTCTACCTCACTGCCAAGTAGATTAAATCCATTTTACGAAAGACATGGAATTTGTTAGAATTTTTTTTTATATTTCTACTAGAAAAAAATAAAAAAACAAAACAAAACAAAAATCCTTAAATTTCCTATTTCCAGAGATTCAAACAGTTAAATGACCTTTTAAGCTCTCTCTTGAAAACAAGCTTTTCCTTTTTCTTCAGGGCCTTCAGGATTTTCTGGCAGAAATTGCAGATGACTCTACAGCTAAATTCCACTTGACTCATTTGGGGTTGAGAATTTATCTTTCTGTTGACCCCTGGATGAACACATGCAGTGTGCTTTGAGGCACGTCTGTGTAGCTGACAGTGGACGTCATGCTGAACACAATATTGGTTCTTTCATAAAGCCTTTAACAAAGGTCCTGGAGCTAATGGGCATTCTGGGAAGGCACACAGGAGAGGACAGCATGCACAGGTCCCTCTTAATGTCCCTTTTCGACTGAAATCTAGCCTGAGGATCGAAATTTAATTAGGTTGTTAGGTCAGCCTAGCAGCTGCACCAGAAAACACAGTTTCTGGGGATAATGAGAACAGATGGGTTTAGAGGCCACCGGATTGTTCTAAACCAAGCATGTCAAACTTGCAGCCCGCAGGCCACATGTGGCCCACAACGAATATTTTTGCAGCACAGCCAATATAACTATGTAAGAAACGTTTTAATAAAATTTTCATAACTTAATTTTTACAATATCCTGTTATACATAATCTATAATAATAAAAGCGTAATATGCTAATTAGACCGGACATCCTTACGGACGTCCTTCTGTCCTTCCAGACGAAGCCAGGACTGCGAGGGAAGCCCGGGTCCCGGGTGCCAGAGGGAAGCCGGTGCCGGCAGCCGGGGGAAGGAAGGTCCACTCTTGCACGAATTTCGTGCATTGGGCCTCTAGTTATTAATAACGATCTACAACATTCAATAATGACTGATTACTATAATCATGTTGCATTCATTTCCCTTACGGGCTTTCCATGAAGGCGCACCATTTCTCTCCACTAATACCAGCAGCGAATATTTTAGCAGCCGATTGCCACATCATTAATCTTGGACTGACTTGTTTAGTGTGTGCAACAGGAAATACTTTGCTTTCAGAGAACAAGAAAAATAGCTTTATTTGCA
This sequence comes from Ia io, assembly GCA_025583905.1. Lineage (NCBI taxonomy): Eukaryota > Metazoa > Chordata > Mammalia > Chiroptera > Vespertilionidae > Ia > Ia io. The sequence continues at coordinate 5,051,642 of JAJQQW010000005.1, read as the reverse complement.
TTACACTTATTAATTTGTGCAGTTACTCAGTGTCTGGTAAGTTAATGTTTAAGAAAAAATATTAATTTTTATTAAAATGTTCTATTTTATGTTAACAATTACTCATTTATTTCAGCCCTTCGTATTCAGCATGTCTCTATCGAAATAAACCTACGTTTCTATGAAAATTGAAGCTTTTGTTTTTTGCGGCCCACATCAACATAAACCTTGTTTATTTGGCCTGTGTTAGCCTTTGAGTTGGACTTGCTTGTTCTAAACCCATTGTTCTCAGGGTTCCACTCTCACTGGAACCCGAGGTCACCGTATGTAGTGATCTCCCCAAGATCTCAGTGCACATGAACGTGAAATAAAACCTAATCCAGAATGCGTTGGCAGGTAACTGAAATGTGACCATGAGGGGCCCCTTATGAAGCTCGTGACCACCTCAGACCCGCCTGTCACTGGCTGGGAGCCCTCCGGTGCCTCCCTCGCAAGGACAGCCCCTGCTGCCATCTGCACAGGACATACACCGGGGGTCCTGGCACAGGAAACTGGCCACCGCGGTCGGCTTCCCTGTGATGTGCACTTGCTCCTCGCCAAGGGGCTTCCATATATTTTCAGAAACTCTTTCATGTGTGAGCTTCCTGTGGCTGTGGCTGCCCTATTTTTAAGTTCGGTTTTATCCAAAGGAAGGGGCTGGCGTGTGTTTCTGCCAATACCTCCCTGTCCGTCCATCCTCGGACGGGTCTGCCGCTGAGGCGTCCCCCAGGCCCGCCCTGGCACCTGCACCTGCCGGGCGGGGCCGCGCTGAGCTCCAGGGAGGCAGGCGTGTTCGCAGAGGGGGCAGAGCAGCTGCTTGTACTTTTCTTTTTTTAACAGAATCTACTTCCGTTTTTTCGTAACCCGTGGCAACCAACCGAACTACATCCAATTCTCTGTATTTTATAAAAAGCCAGTGAGTACACAGATGATCCAGAAGAAGACATCAGAACTGATTTGACTACAGACTCGGTTCTGATACGGTTTGCAGTGGTAAGAAAGGATAATGATGCATTTGAGAGGATGTATTCTTTGATAATAATACACCAAATAATACGTGTGACCCACAGAGGGAGGACTATGCCCTCCAGTCACCCCACGTTGAACATGTTTCTAAAGTGGGACCCGGGCACACGAGGAGAGAATCGAGTGTTGATGGCTCCTCCCAGCTCACAAGCCTGGGTCCTGACGCAGGAAGTGGTGGTGAGCAGGGGAGACCTCACATGTGTATCTTGGGTTTTTTTCACTGTTTTCTTCTCAGGAATAAAGGGGGACGCCTCCCCTCGGTGTAGTCACCGGGAAGCTGGACCTGGTGTGAGCACGTGAGGATCCCTAGTCCCCGCCGGGCCCGCAGAAGCCACTTCCTGCTGCTGGCTCACCTGCCGCAGCTTCAGCACACAGTCTTGTTCAAGGGCGCTGTGGTGCCAGGAAGTCACCTTAAAGGCCACCGAATGCCGTGTTCCCCGCCTTGGTGGGAGCCAGGGGCAGGTGTGAAGCAGGGCGGTGGGTGCACACGCCTTTCGGAGGGCATGGAAGAGGCTGGCGGGATTGCTCAGGGAGTAGCAAGCTGCTTTGCCAGTAACAAGAACAAGCAGTGGGACCAGGCTGTCACTGTGCTTCCTTACAGTGGTCAAAAGGAAAGCTCGAAACAATACTGACCTACTCCACCCTCCCACCCCATCCTACAAAAGAGAAAACTGCAGAGCAGGAAGCTGAAAGGTCACATCCAAGTTTGAACAGACTGAGGTGAGGTCAGTGTTTCTCAACCATCTGTGATAAAGAACAGTTTTAATTTTTTTTAAATTTCCTTTCCATTGCACACTAATACTTCTGTATAAAATGAATTACTGGAAAAATAAAACCAAGAGTCGTGCAGTAGAAAAGCCCCAATATCTCGCTATTGGACTCAATAGACAAAACACACGGAGAAGTTGCCCTCGAAGTTTCTAAACGTGTGTGTGGCTTTCTGCTGGTGTCCCCTGGCCTTGCCCGGCAACCCTTCCTCTGTGGATTTGATCTGTATCCTTCGCCATGGCTGCGAGCTCCGTGAATAAACCATGGCTGTGAGCTCCATGAATCCTTCTAGCAAATTATTGAGCCTGAGGGTGGTCTTGGGGAAACCCGATCTTTGCACCCCAGTATAGGTAGCTACCCCATCACTCCACAAACCTGCCATCCCTCCCGCCTAAATTCTGTGTTGCAGACAATGAAAGTAACGAGATGATCAAAGCAAATTATACCCGTGGTGGGATGAATCGTGAAACCAACAGAAGACACGTCCCACATGTCTCTCCCATGAGAAGTCCCAGCAGGCGGCCTCCGTCCTGCTTCGGCCCTCTCATTCTCTAGTCCACCCTCCCACCCTTCCCTTCACCGCTGATGGCTTCTGACAGCTCTGCCCCCCCCTAAGACTTCTGCCCACCAGGGGCTTCACCAGATTACCCTCAATCTGTCAAGGGTCCAGAGGACAGAGGTGGCCCTCTGAGGGGGCCCTAAACAACCATCAGCCCAAATGACAGCAGACGCCTGCTTCCTGCCTGAAGGAGCTTTGCTTTGCTCAGAAATGCAAAGACCTCACTGACCGGTATTGTCTTTGGAAGGGCAGTGTGCTAACTCACTGGGAAAGTAGGACTTGCGGAAACAATTCATCAACTCCTCTCTCTAAAGCAGTGTTCCAGGTCGCCCTCCACGTGAAAAGCAGCTGGTGGGTATGGTTTTAGGAGAGCAGAGGTCATTCTCTACCCCAAGGTAGCTGACAACACCTCCTCAATCCAGGCTTGCGTGATAACCCGGCCTCCAGGCTGGTGACTGACATGTCTGTACTGATGGATTGTTGATGACGGTCATGAGTATTGCGCCGAGAAGATTCTGAGTCTCCGCCAGAAAGAGCACGTGTGCCTTTTGCAAAGTCTGCCATGAGCAAAGCGTCGGAATGATGCGAGTACCACGAAGTTGACACGCCTCGCCTTTTTAGCCTGCCACTCTTCAGTGGGCCTCCATTACATACCGGTGGGCAAAGGATTTACAGCCCTGCCCTCGCACCAAAGGCTCACAGGTTTGACTCCCAGTCAAGGGTGCAGACCTCGGTTGCAGGTTCGATCCTGGGGTGTGTGGGGGAGGCAACCAATTCATGTGTCTCTCTCACATCGCTATTTCTTTCTCTCCCCCCCCTCTTTTCTCCTCCCTCCCCCCTCCCATTCTGTCTAAAAAAATCAATGGCTTTTTGGTTAATCCTCACCAAAATATCCTCAGGTGAAGATTAACCAAAAATGTAAGTAGGTTACAGTTGTATGTGAAACACAGAGTTTATTCTTGTATTATTATTGATTGATTATTGTATTATTTATTTGAGCAACTGTAAACCTACTTTTGCTCATATACCAGTTGGACAAAGGCTTCTGTGGCAACGAACCTTTACCCAGCGAAGAAACCGTGGCAACGAGTACGTGTTCTCTCCTCCGCGTCTTCCTCAGGCCCCGTGTCCGGTCAGAGATGCTTTTCTGAATTGAGCCTCTTTCTAAGCCCTCGGTACTCCTGGCAGAAAGAAGCCAACCCTACCTGTATCTGTTTTTATTATTCTCTTCTGCAAAGATTATGGGATAAATGATGTATAAACAGTGGAAAAAATCAAGACAAAGTCTAAAAAGTAGGAGTCCTGGCTGGGTCTGGTCAACTCTTTTGTGTTCTTGCCATGTGAGTCATTTGTGAGCAAAACTCAAATTACATTAAATTTATGAGTAACTTGATGGTGTGCAACCAAGGATGAAGAAATCTTGCAAAACAGCTCTGTTTCCCAGAGCTGAGCGTCCCAACAGTGAGTTAGAGCAGCCCTCATGACCGAACTGGCAGGCCTGGGTCCTGGCTGCCCAACCCGGGCCCCTCATCCAGCCTGGAGGACGGCCCACAGCTGAGGGAGTAGCCGGCCATTGCCCCCCCCCACCCCCGTCCCCCACTTCCCAAGCTTAACTGAAAGCAGAGCTGGGCGGACCCCCACAGGCCTGTCTCTTGGGGTGACAGAGGTCACGGTGTGCTTTGTTATTCCGTGAAGCAGAGACTTCCTGCACCGGTCTGTCCTGCTCAGGCAGGAAGGAAGGAAGGCAGCCAGGAGGAAGGGGTGCTGTTGCCTGTCCCCTCAGCCGGCGTGAGGAAGGAGCGGGAACGGGAGAGGAGACGGCGATGTAAAAATAACCGCCAGGGTGGCTGCCATGCTGCAAGCAACTCTGCTGAGGCAGGCGCTGTCTTTTTTCTTATTATTGTTTTAAATGTCTCTTTATTGTTGACAGTATCACAGATGTCCCCTTTTTCCCCCATTGGCCCCCTCCACCCCACACCCACCCTCCCAGGCCTTCTCCACACTATTGCCTGTGTCCATGGGCTACCATCTGTGCGTATACGTTCCCAGTGAGTCACCCCACGCTCCCCCACGCCCACCTTCTGAGTCTCTGGAACCCTTTTCATTTATGACCACAGTGCTCCACAGAGGTCCCTTGGTGGATGGGAAGGCTGTGGCCCAGGACCCACAGCCTCGAGGCAGCCGTGTTCTCCCCGCGTGCCCAGGGGTGCGTTTCCGAGGCGGCAGGCAGACACACGGTGAGGCCCGTCACACAGACGGAGGAAGGCTTTCTGCATGGAGGGTTTTGCCTGAGATGCTTAAGCGTGTGTGCTCTGCAGGGGGTTCCTTCCCCCAGTGCGTTCCACCCTGAATGCCGTGCCCAGCTCTACCGAGCAGCCCGGACAAACCCCATCAGGCTCGGCTTATGCTTCTCCGCATTTACAAGGAGCAGCTTTTAATGGGAAAGGGTTGGATGCTGCAGCCCATTTTGGACCTCTGTCTCATTTTGCCAGGAAGTGATTTATGCCATGCGTCCATTACTGCCTCTCGTTGGACGGAGGGGAAATACCCACACAAAGCAAATCCAGTGCCCAGTAACGGTGTGCATCCTGCTGGGCACTCCCGCGGCTATCTCCCGGGCACCACTGGCCGGGCTGCGTGCTGGTCGCTGAACAGCCAGAGCCATGGCGCCGGCTGCAGGGCCAGCCACCGCCCAACACTTTTCCAGAGTTAACGAGCGGAGAGCTGCTGGGATTAGACCAAGGCTGGCTCGAGTTCATCTTGGTCATCCCTGCGCATTTGTCATTGAAAGCAGCTGCGCTCTGCCTGGCAGGCCTTCCTCCGGTCACATGCATGCCCGGCTCTTCTCTCCCTCCCAGCCTGGGAGGGAGGAGCCCCTCTCTCTTCTTACACCTCCCCCCGCCCACACACACACACTAGTTCTCCAACAGTCTCTCCATTCTTGCATTGTCCTACTAGGTACTGCCCTGCATGCGCTAGATGGGGGTGTCCACAGGCATCAGGCCTGTAGTGCCTTCCAGCCCCTAACACAAGCCTTGCACACAGTAGGTGCTCCATACATGTTTTGTGGAAACAACAGGCCCCATGCAAGTCACTGAGGCTGAGCAGGCCTGTGTTCAGATGGAGACTTGTTACAAGCCTCTTCGAGATCAAATCTGAATCCTTATTTCTCTGTGTGTTCTAAAAAGACACCACGGCTTAAAAGATACAAGAGACTTTGCCATAATAAAGAAATTCTACATCCATGCGTTTAGAAGTCCTGAATGAAAAAATGAACGCTAGATCGTCTTGGCATGGTTCACATTAGACGTATGTAGCTTACTGCTTTCTTAACAAGCTTAACTTGTCATTCAAGGCTCAACAAACGTGAAGCTGCTTTATTTTTGTTATTCATTAAAATAAAATGAAAGGCCCATCACCCCCCTCCCCTTTTCAAAGATCAGGGGAAAATGTCTGATTTTTTAATAAAAATGATGAGGGTAACTGTTATGTTCATGGAAGAGAGCCTAAAGTCAGAACATAGAAAATAATGATCAATCCTAAAGTGCTTACACTTCATTTTGGAACGAAGCCCAGGATTCTGACACAGAAGCAAACACATTTAGACGCTGGAGACAAATTCGACTCAGGTCTGTCTTCCCCTAAGTCCGGCTCAGTCTCTCCTGGGAGATAACGTTTTGAAGGCAGGATCACTATTAGGGGAAATACATATATCATGTCAGAAGCTCAGTGACTTAAAACAAACTAACAAACACTGGAGGTAAATTTCAGCTTCGAGCATGAATCTGAAAGAGTCAACACTTGACCACAGGTGTTTGGATCTTCTTGAATATTCTTAAGTGTGTCTGGTCACAAGGATTTGCCAGGAGGTATTAGTCATGAGAAATGTTGTTCTCCTTCGAAGATAAAGAGCGTTCCCCTTCCAAACTCGACAAGGGATGTGAAGGCGACCTGGCTGTGACCTGTCACCCCATTGATTGCCAGGGTATCCCCCCTCCCTCACTGCTCCATCGCATCCCTCCCAAAGCTGCACACTCAGGCAAAGAGCAAAATCTTCCCCAAATGAGAAGGACCATCCTCCTGTCCAGGGCATATGCTCAAACCCCAAGCAAGCCCCGTCCCCCCGCCCCCCCCAAACTCCTCACCAACACAAGAATCCTGTGTCCCATGCCCTGTGTTGTATATCTCCGTGGATTGTACCTAGAACCCACCCTCCCCTTTGCTTCCCTAAGGGAACTCCGATTTCCATTCAAGTAGCCTCCCCCACCTCATGCAGCCCATGGGTTTTGGGATGGGTGGCCCCCAAATCGGGAGGCCCCTGCTCAGGCTAAGGTGGAGAACGGGGTAGCTCTGTCTCAGCCCCTGCAGTATAGGTCCAGGCATCGAGAATGGCATTCAGACAATCACAGCCTCGGTGCAGCTGTGCCCGCGGCCCAGCCGGGCTCGTGAGCCGCGGCAGAGCTTGGCTGGGGAGGCGTCTCTCCCTCCGCTTGGTGGGTCTGTGGGTGCCCAGGCGACGCTGTCAGCAGGGAGGAGCCAGGCTGAGGACACGCTGACCCTCGGGAGGCAGGGGAGAGAGACGAGGAGAGCCCAGGCTCCGAGGACCCCGTGAGCAGGTAACCAGGGCCCTGAAGCCGCAGGACGCTGGCCTCGGGGGAGGGCAGCCCTGGCGGCCCGCGGGCTGTTGGAGGTCTGGGATGGTGACTAAGGACCTGCCAGTGAGGGTGGCCAGTGAGGGCAGCGCCCAAACTCAGCCACGTGGGAGCGTGGGGAGGGCACCATCAGCGTTCATACCAGGACCACGGCGGAAAGGGCCTTGGTAGGCCGACGGGAATGGGTGGCCCTCATCTTAACTGCTCGAAACCGAAGCATCGTCCGGGACGAATCACCACCCGCAGCTGGAAGAAAACGTGAGGTCTGTTTCTCAGAGGGGTGACGTCCCAGCTAATGTGATTTGGGTCCTTCCCTACTTCCTTCTCTGAGACAACGGGTCTTCAGAGCCCAGGTGTATGTACTATTTGCAGAGCCCATGGTCACGGGCAGTAGGGTGGTGAAGACCTACAGGGGTGGGTAGGCGCGGGGAAGGGGGCATGGGCTGGGGGAAATGGAAGACATCTGTAATACTATCAACAAGAAAAAACATTTTTTAAAAAAATCCAGGTGTGATCACAGGCTCCCCCGCTTACACTATAGCAGTGCCCCAGCTCCCCCCCCACACACACACACCCCTCTCTCTCTATGTGGGGTCTCTGTCCTCCCAGCCTCTCCACCGGCTTTGTGAGCACTGCAGGGAGCAGCCCTTCCTCCCCTCCTCCCCCCGCCCTGAGGACTTCCTGCTCCAGGCCTCCCCCCAGGAAGCGCCCACTCCTCCGGCGTCCACCCCCCTCCCCACCCAGGGCCGGGCCTGGCGCCTTTGCTGCAGGGCCTGGTAGGCCGTCCTCCCTTCCTGGTGCCCCTCTCGCTGTGCAGTGAACACGGATGTGCCAGTTCCTGTTCTTTGTGGTGAGAGCCCTTGCACAATGCCCGCCACGCAGAGACGCAAAACACATGTGTCCATGGACTGACCTAGGCCAGGCGTGGACGCAGAAGCGGAGGCAGCGGCAGAAACCCCCAGAGGACCGTCTTCTGCGCTCAGAGTGGCCCTGCCCCACGGACCGAGGGGCTGTCCCTCACTGGGACTTTGACTCTGGGTGAGGCTTGCAGCCCCTCCCGTGTGGCCGCAGCCCTGAGCACAGTGTCAGGCTCCCTGGGAGGGGCGGGCGCGGGCAGGTGCAGTGAAGCCATCCAATCTGCTGCGGCTGCTCAGGGCTCGGGAGGGTAAGTGCTGTGATGTTGTCTTCCTGACCCCACGCTGCAAAGGGGCAGCTGCTTCTTACATCTTCACTTGTCCAACCGCCAGAGCTGTTTCTCCAACAATTACCTTCCCCTTTGGGCCGGCATAGGTGAAGGTAAAGTCATCTCTTTTGTTATCTCAGCCTGATAATGAGCTCCCCAACCAAGGTTCCTTTAGTGATGTCCCTGTAAGTGCTCTAGACCAGTGGTCGGCAAACTGCGGCTTGCGAGCCACATGCGGCTCTTTGGCCCCTTGAGTGTTTAGCAAAGGCCAGCTCAGGAGTACCCTAATTAAGTTAATAACAATGTACCTACCTATATAGTTTAAGTTTAAAAAATTTGGCTCTCAAAAGAAATTTCAGTCGTTGTACTGTTGATATTTGGCTCTGTTGACTAATGAGTTTGCCGACCACTGCTCTAGACAAAAGATGAAAGGAAAGTCATTGTGCCCTGGCCTGTTTGTTCAGTGGTTAGAGCATCAGCCTGAGGACTGGAGGATTGAGGGTTCGATTCTGGTCAGGCGCATGTACCTTGGTGGCAGGCCTAGGCTCGGCCCTGGCCCTGGCCCTGGTAGGGGCACGTGCAGGAGGCAGCCAGTCGATGTGTCTTTCTCACATCGATGTTTCTCTCTGTCTCTCCCGCTCCCTTCCACTCTTTCTAGCAAATAATCAATGGGAAAAAATTTCCTCAGGTGAGGGTTAACAAAAAGAAAAAAGAAAGAAAGAAAATGGTTGTAAGTCTTGCCTACATCTGTGGTCACACACGCTCTTACTCGGCACCAGGGCTAAGAGGGCGGCCTCTGTCATCGCCGGGTTGCCTGCTCACGGCTCTGTCCGCTCGGGGAGCTCCTGCCGGCTCCCCCTGCCGCCACGTGTGCCCCCTTGGTCAGCGAGTCTCAAAAGGCTCTCTGCCTCCAGCTGCCAGGGAGGTGGGCAGGGCTGAACGCACCGGAGCTCGGGGAAGGCACCGGTCTCGGGTCTTCCTGCAAGTAGACGCTGACGCCCCCTCAAACTTGCTTAGTTTTCTTTTTTTAAGTGTTTTTTAAATCTTTTATAAAATCACTACCAAGACATGGTTGAAGGTGCTACCCAAGGCCCCTCATGTGAGGATTCATACAAAAAAAATCCCTCATAAAGTTCAGTCCCTGGAAAGCATTCTCCCTGGACGGTTTTCTCTAAGCTGGCACTGTGGTCACGACGCCTTGGTGTCCTGCCGGGGAGACCGCGAGGTGAGCCCGGGCCTGCACTCCTGCCCACTCTGCACCCCCTGCCTCACACACGCTCTAACACTTCCAGCCACCTTCAAACCCTTCTATAGCAGACAGGGCATAGAGGATCAACATTCTTCTTCCTAGTAGTGAAAGTTTCTTTAGTCTTATGAAGCCACATTCTCTTAAAAGACTAGCATCACTTTTTTTTTCTTAAATCCCCCAGAGGGCTAAATTCTCCCAGTGAACTATGACCTCCAGGTCCGCTATGCAGCCAACCCTGTTTCTCCTCCTGAGCCAGATGCATGGTTCAGGCTCCAAGATACCAGCCTCCCAGAGGTGCTGGGAGCCGGCCAGCCTTTTTTCTGTGAGGGCTTGAATGACTATTTTATAGGGAACCTCTGGATGCCCTCCAAGAACTGAGCCCCAGGACACAAAATCGAGGGAGAAAGGAGACTCGGCTCTTGATACAACCCAATAGCCAGGACATCCATCTGTAGCCTTGCGAAGCTTCAAACCATGTCAGGGTCAAGGGTCCAGTTGGACATCCTCCCTTGGAACAGGGTCAGTCCCCCTGCGCACTGGTCACAGCCCCATGGATGAGGGCTGGTGGGAGATGCCCCGCTCATTACATCCCATCAATGGTCCACAGTATGGCCTCGAATTTTTTGAGTAGCGATCAGATGGTTATGCCACAGGGGCAAAAGGAGGTTGAGCACCTTCAGTGAGACTCGCTGTGATCCACCTGGAACTCAGCGGTGGCAGTGCAATGTGCAGTCAGTGTTATGTTTCTGGTCCTGCTGAACTGTTAGCTTCCTGAAGACAGGATTCGTCGTTTTAGCGTTCGCTGCGGCGTGCGTGGCTCCTGCAAACAGTGCCTGTTCACTCCGTGTTTGCAGGCAAACCAATCCTGGTAATCAACAGAGAGCCGTCGGTTCTCACAGATGACTGCAATGCCTATCGGCTCTCTGCTGATCTGGTAATCAACAGAGAGCCGTCGGTTCTCACAGATGACTGCAATGCCTATTGCTCTTCCACAGTCCAACCAAGTTGTCGACTCATGTGTCTTTTTTTTTTTTTTTTGCAAATCTTCATTCCGTCAATGTTCACGTGTAAGCATGGGATTGGAAACACAGGGGCTCAAGCTTCAGGGGATGTGCAGCCTCGCTGCCCAACTCCAAGGGGCTCTGTCCACATGGGTTCCCAGTGCTGGCGCCCCCTGTGGTTGTGCAGGTGTTGGCCCAGCCTCCTCCCTCCCCTAGGAAAGCTCGGACCGCTCCCTGCAAGGAAGGCCTCGGCTCAGAGGCCGCCCCGCAGACTGTCACATCTCGTTGACAAGAAGCGGGGCCTCACCCGTGGCTGAGTCACTGGCAAGCAGAGCGGAATCCCCAGGACAATCGGCGCGTTAGGAATCACACCCTGGGCTGGAGTGGGCGTCCCTCCCTGAAGCACAGTCACCCAGCACGGGGAGAGCGAGTTCCCAACAGCGGCTGCCCCCCTTTGCTGCGAACCATCAGAGTTTCCAAGAACGTGGTTGTCCAAGGCCAGATAGAGCACCGGAGCAGCAGGGAGCATGGAGCCAGGAGCCCCCATGAGTAAAAGGAGAATAGACACAGCCATTGCTGGAGAGGAGAGGTCACAGCGGCCACCGGTTTTCCTCGAAGGTAGGGCCCCTGCCAGGGGCTCTCTCACACCCACGCAATGCTGTCTCAGTCGCCACCGATGTCACAGCCACAGGGATGGCCTGGCCGCCCTGAGTCCTCTGTGGGCAGGTGAGGGCAATTGGAAAGAGTGCCGCCTCTAGGATTAGATGGGCTCAGCGTGAATCCTGGCTCTGCCTTGACTGTGTGACCTGAGAAATGTGATTGGATGTCTGGAAGCTTCAGCTTAAAAATGGAGATAGCCCAGCCGGCATGGCTCCGTGGTGGACCGACGACCTATAAACTAGGAGGCCACAGTTCGAGTCTCCGTAAGGGCACAGGCCCGGGTTGCGGGTTCAGTCTCCAGTAGGGAGCATGCAGGAGGCAGCCGATCAATGATTCTCTCTCACCATTGATGTTTCTAGCTCTTTCTCCCTCTCCCTTCCTCTCGGAAAAAAATAAAAATATATTTTTTAAATGGAGACAATAATATCTATAAGATTGTCGAGATTTTTATTCTAATCAGATAAAAACCTCTAACACATGCTCAGAACTCATTTAATCTATGACTTTTAAATTTCGCCCTTCTTAA